>CM069446.1:39383562-39586737 GCA_035610835.1 Ophiura sarsii
GAAGAAATATGTTCTCATAGGGTTAGAGTCTCCATTCTAGTTCGTTTTCAAGCTTATCTTATTAACAGTATTCTGGCTAAATGTGAAGGTCCTAGCCCCTTTAGTTTTCCAGATATCCTGCGCGCACGGTCGCAAAATGGTCGAAATTAGTTACGGAGATATCGTCAGTTAAAAGTTGGGTCATTAGTAAATACGAATAATTAGTACTCATTAAAGGTAATTTATCGTCATTTTGTGTATCAAATTTACTACATTTGATTTAGAAATGAAGTTTTTACTTAATTAAGGCATCTTAGAACACTGAATGCATTAATTATTGGAGTAATCAAATATAATATTACATTTTTGACCAGAAATGAGATACTTAAAACAATAGAATACATAAGAATTAAATACATGCGTTAATATACGAAATGTTCGACTTCGCGACGGACTTGGACGCGCAAAATTTATCATAACTCTGCAGAGGAATATCCGATTTTGTTCATTTTGTATGCAAATGAAAGCTAATTCTCTTGGCTGTGATTTAAAGCCAAAAAAACAAAATCCATAATATAAAACCTCTCAACCCCTAATTCCCCTTAAAAAGCTTTTTGACGACCAATCACATTAAGTGCTGTGGTTCTAGACGTATAATCTTGTCTTCATTAATCAAGGCTCAAATTCGATCATTATTTTTGAGCTCACTTTTCCATTCGAACGTAACGTTAATTATGATCATGATCGCAAACTCAACCTGCAAGAACAGGTATATGACACAAAACTCATGTGTGTTGAAATTAGTATTAGAGGCCTTATTTCAGGTTCAAAATAAGAGCTCCCTCCAATTCATTTCCCCCTTCTTTCCATCAGCAAAAAGGATTAGGACGCGGGCGATAACAAAAATGTTCAAATCCTAGAGTCCGCGTGCAATAACATGTTCTTATTCTATTTTCTATTCTAAACACGACAAACAATAGTCATCGAGCATCAACAAATTATCTTTGGTCACTCAGTGCAATCTTCCTTTCAGTATTCTTCCTGGTACATTTCATTGCTAACCTTTTATATGTTCATGTTTAGTGCAAAACTTTTATAATGGAAAGCAGGTTTTCCTTATACTGTTTTTAGTTCTTTTATTCACCAGTTTTAGATGGGTATTTATTTCCAGTCCGTATGTTTTCATTTGTATATGCCTCATTGTTATGTATTTTGTGCAATGCCTGCGGATGATGGTGAAAGGCCCATTGCCTACTCAATCCTCTAGTTTGGCTTGATCCGTATGCTTTTCAATGTTGTTTATCAATAAAATTGGAATGATTAATAAATAATCCTGGGGATATAGCGGCAACCGAAATACCTTCGATGATCTCGATGATTTGAAATGGTGACACCTACCTTCATTTGGTCTGGGTCTGCATCCCCGAGTTCTCGCTGGTTCTGTAGGTCTATACGCAACTGGTACGGTAGGGATTAAACCAGGTGGTTTAGATGGGAAATGAATACAACGAGGAGGAGCGTTTGCCATCTCCGGGAGCTCTTTACAATCAAACGTGAAAGTACCCACCGCTGCCACTATAAACTCATCACATCCAGCGTGGAATTCCTCACACATTTTCCTCGTGGGAAGCATCAATCCTTGGTTCTCCACACAATGCGGTGTAAGCACACCACATAGGAACTCCATGGAGTGATTATAGCAGCTCTGCAGTAATTCCACCAGGTGATCATATTGTTGAATATAACCCTGTTCGGTGTGACCCATTAGATTGGGAAATCCGGTATAGGTGTAGACTGCAAAGTGGCACAGAGGGTCGGTGATCTCCTCACATTTGATGTCACAAGTTGGAGGCTCTTCTGCAACTGCAAATCCTATCATCATATGAAAATATACTTGAAATCAGATGCGTAACTGGCAACCAGAGGGGGAAGGGGAAGGAGCAGTGGGAGAGGGAGCAGATGGAGGGGGGGGGGGGGGGGGGGGGGGCGGGGGCGGTTGAGCATTTCCACTATCAGAAGGCTTGCCTATATACCTAATGCCCCCAAATGAAATATTGTATATTGACCAAGGTTAGTCGGTTATGCCCCCCTATCACAGGCCAATCAAGTAATTCTACTTTATAATTCACAATTTCAATAAAAATTGAAACATGATTTCACTCCATGGTTTTGTTGCCCTATTTATGCTTATTGTTCTATTCAAATATCATCTCGATTACATGTTTCGTTCCCGTGTTTAGCTGATCAGATGTCTTACGTCGTTACCATGACAACCGGAGCAAAATAACACATACTTTTTGAAACGTCGTGACATAAAGCTTTAAGAATTATATAACACTACGGTAACATTGAGAAAATTCGCTTCCAAAGTTGCTGCCAACCAACCTATGATATGCCTCCAACCATAGTGCCTCCAAAGTTCATGCGATTTTTTAAATTTTATTGGCGTTTTAAATCTTATTGGTTTGATATACGTAATTCTCGTCATACCTCATCTTCGTCAAACGGTTTTCAATATATATACTTTCATTAACGATAATTAGACTGACATTCCCGACATATGACCCGGAAGTGAACCGCAATCCCGGGAGTTGTTTAAATATTGATTAACGTTCGAAGTGAATATAATATAGTTTCCTGGTAACTGAATCGCGCACCTTTTGGTGTGATGGTTCACATCATTGACTTTATAGCGATCATTTCAATCGGGGTTCAGTACTCAAAAGAGTGATACAGTTGACATATTAATAATCCGATGACACGTAACACTTCGCTGGTGAATTACAACTAATTACATACGATTGAAATCATTCTAACCTGTATTATCCTCGGTGTTGGTTGTGGCTACAGAAACAGGTCCTGAAAATAACAAGAATAAAGGAAAACATATCTAGAAATATTGTTTTAAAGTTGTTGGAAGCCTGTTTCCAAAAAACATATAACATTTCATCAGTTCCTGGATATTTCTGATCAAATGTAGACTACACAAAACTACACATGGAATGTGAACAATCCTTTCAACATCGGTCCATGTTGGGTAATGAATAGTTACAAGACATTAATTAATGTTGATAATGGTTTCCGATTTTATAAGGGAACAGTTCCATTTATACTCAATAAAACTATCCAGGCTGTATCGGGCACCGATGGAGTTTTTTATCGAGCCTGACTTACAAAAGAACCGAGCCCCGTATCGAACAGCAAGGATTTAGCTATCGAGCAGCAACTTAGGGACTACTGACATGGCCCTCGTAGCGAGCCGCACTATCTATTTGATCGAGCCTCAACTTAAACAATATCGAGTATAAATGGAACTTTTCCCAATTAGAGTTTCAATTTTCACTATACTGTTTATGCCCAAGGTGTTGCAGTTCAGTATTCAGAAATAATCTTATAACGTCTCTAACACTATTTTGAGAAATATTCGTCTGAAAATGTATTCCATTTTTGGCGTGATCCAGTTGACACAGTGAGAATTGCATTACTCGTAATATATCTCTGGCGACTAGCTTAACATTAAAATCGTGAAGTCATAGATAATCAAGACGGGGATGGATAAGGGCCATTAAGGGGGTATTTTGTTTGAAGCTATGTTTGTTTCGGACCAAGGTCGCTCAACACAAAAACCGGTGTAGCCTTTCGCCTGTCATTGAATAACTTCTCAATGTCCATAAATAATACGCCACTCTTGTTCCCAGATGCATTTAATCGCTAGAAAGTTGGAGGCTCTTCTGCAACTGCAAATCCTATCATCATATGAAAATAAACTTGATATCAGGTGCGTAACTGGCAACCAGAGGGGGAGAGGAAGGAGCAGAGGGAGAGGGAGCAGACGGAGTGGGAGTGATCATTTCGATCGGGGCTCAGTACTCAAAAGCGTGATCCAGTTGACATACAGTGCAACAGAGCATACATTTCTAAATATTGAATTATAAATAGTGCCTCCTGAGTGTTGTACAACCATGACAATTTCAATACTTAGTATGTGTATCATATATAATCAAAATAGCTTTGTTTTAAAGTTGTCTGTGTTGTCTTTGTATAATTATCAGCATTGTTACATTTCTCATTTCGGATTGGTCAATACTTGATTATCCATACACGCTAATCCAACCAGCTACTGGCTTTTATGGCCTTGACTATTTAGACTAACTTCATGCCTTATGGTGGTACCTGTATATACAGGCTTGCATGTCAGCACACGGTCACCTAAAGTAACATGTACACCATTATGCTTAAAACCCTTGACTGCACACTGCACACTGCTGAATGGCATTTCTTGTAGCGCAGATTTCAAAGCATTGGTCCCTTGAGCGTGAGCATGTCCTTGAAGATTGCATCTATTGTTTGCGAGCATGGCTGGACAAATATTAATAGACTTTTGTCAAGTCTGTGAACAGTTGTACAGTTGTATGAAATACATTTTTATTGTAAGAAAAGTTGCAAAATTAATGTATCTACAATTTTGATTAATATTACAGAAAAAGACAAACGAAATTGAGAAATGTGGCTTGACCATTTTATTAAGCATAATTTAAGGATTAATTTGAAACCTTACATAACTTAATTGGGCTTACAAAAAGTGGTTCAAATTTATTCCATTTAACGCCTAATTAATTTAATAATTACTCGCATAAATTAATTACACAGCAAACATGTTAACGAATGGCTTGACAGATTTGTGTGGCTAACCATACAAATCTTTCTCTGTGGTTATAGTGTGTCTTGCATGTTTAATTCATGAGAAAAATACTAAACAGTTAAAAATATAACAAATGTTTGGAGGAAAATATTTTAAATACTAAAGGGATATTGAATTATCAGCTCAGACCATTGTTTTGAGCACATCTTTACCTTTAAGTTGATACCTTGCAAGTCTGGTTTGGATACATAGTAATACTACGAGTTTGGTAATTAATTAGGCTTAATTAAGACAGATTTTGGTGGTTTTTTTCAACAACAACAAAAGAATTCTCAGACAGAATTGTTGACAATGATGGGAACTTCATATCCTGTGAATTTGGTGTTAATGGCATGTAAAGTTGTTGCTGGAAATTACAAAAAGGGAATTGTTAATGTATTTCTTTATAATATGCTCATTATATGCAAATAAGGTCAAACTATTTTTTCTCTATGACATTGAATCACCAAGCTGTATTCTATAATATGATAATGTCTCCTTGTCTTACAATGTTAATTTTTGAATAAGAGCTTAATTTCAATAACATGCACTTTTGGAAATTTATGCTCTGTTGCACTGTAGTAATAATCGGATGACACGTAACACTACGCTGGTGAATTACAACTAAATACACACGATTGAAATCATTCTAACCTGTATTATCCTCGGTGTTGGTTGTGGCTACAGAGACAGGTCCTGAAAATAGAATAAAGGAAAACATATCTAGAAATATTGTTTTAAAGTTGTTTAAAGCCTGTTTCCCAAAAACATATAACATGTCATCAATTCCTGGATATTTCTGATCAAATGTAGACTACACAAAACTACACATGGTATGTGAACAATCCTTTCAAAATCGGGCCATTAATTAATGTTGATAATGGTTTCCGATTATGTAAGGGGACAGTTCTATTTATACTCGATAAAACTATCCAGGCTGTATCGGGCCCCGATGGAGCTTTTTATCGAGCCTAACTTACAACAAAAGTATCGAGCCCTGTATCAAAAGGAGTTATTTATCGAGTAGCAACTTAGAGCGTGTTTCTACTGGGGCACTGCAAAAAGTAAACGCTAATAAACGCTAAGATGTCGTGGCCCATCGACTAGGATCGGTAAACTTAGCGGTAACTTTTCGCGAGTAAAAACTGACCGGTTAATCTTAGCGTTTAATCTTAGCGTTAACTTTGCAGTGCCCCAGTAGAAACACGCTCATTGACTTTATATAGCGATCATTTCGATCGGGGCTCAGTACTCAAAAACGTGATACAGTTGATATAGTTAAAATCGAATTACATGTAACACTACGCTGGTGAATTACAACTAAATACATACGATTGAAATCATTCTAACCTGTATTATCCTCGGTGTTGGTTGTGGCTACAGAGACAGGTCCTAAGAAATAACACAGAATAAAGGAAAACATATCTAGAAATATTGTTTTAAAGTTGTTTAAAGCCTGTTTCCCAAAAACATATAAAATGCCATATAATAATGTTTTGTATCATATATGTAATATAATATAAAGCAGTTTACCAACCCACAGTGTTTACAATAGACAATATAACAAACAAATATTAACAACCACCGGCGAATGTCCCAACGAAAAATAAGCAAGGACATTCACCGGCGGGGATTTGAATCCCGGTCTCCTGATTACTAGACAGGCGTCTTAACCACTAGACAACCGATACTTGCTGATAAACGGCAATTTGAATCAGTGGTAAGTGATTAAGCGACGGGGTTATACAATACACACAGCACGATAACATGAGACATTTGGCCAAACACGGTAGGGATCACAAACGTGATGACAAGAGGAAACTGAATAAATAAATCATATAATAATGTTTTATATCATATATATAATATAATATAAAGCAGTTTACCAACCCACGGTGTTTACAATAGACAATATAACAAACAAATATTAACAACCACCGGCGAATGTCCCAACGAAAAATAAGCAAGGACATTCACCGGCGGGCATATAAAATGCCATCAATTCCTGGATATTTCTGATCAAATGTAGACTACACAACAAAACTACACATGGAGTGTGAACAGTCCTTTCAACATCGGTCCATGTTGGGTAATAAATTGTCACAAGACATTAATTAATGTTGATAATGGTTTTCGATTTTGTAAGGGAACGGTTCCATTTATACTCGATACAATTATCTAGGCTGTATCGGGCCCCGATGAGGTTTTTTATCGAGCCTGACTTACAAATGTATCTAGCCCCGTATCGAGCAGCAAGGAGTTATTTATCGAGCAGCAACTTAGTGACTACTGGCATGGCCCTCGTAGCGAGCCCCACTATCTATTTTATCGAGCCTCAACTTAAACAATCGAGCCAAAATTGTATCGAGCCCCGATACAGTCTCATTACATTTATCGAGTATAAATGGAACTGTTCCCAAATAGGGTTTCAATTTTCACTATATACCAGTCAATAGTTAGGTCACCCAAGCCCTATATGAAAGCTATGAAGATTGTTAAACGGGGTCAGTCGTCACAAACATGCACAAACACAATAGCCAAACGACCTTGCTTTTGTCAACACTCCCTACACAGAGGACTGCAGTGCAAATCTCTACGATTTTCGCTATGTAATCTCTATGGCGGATGTCATTCCGTTGTATGAAGCTATGATGTTTGCGTGGTCTGCGCTATCTCCAAGCAGATAGAGCAATACGTACATGTACCTTTTTTTTTTGTAGACGAGGGTTCATTTCATGATTTGGTGAGGTTTAGAATGAGTTAGGATTCCTGTAATTTCGAAGACCACAGATTTTCAGAACGTGAATTTTCGAACATTTTACGACATAAATTTGGTCACAAAACGTGTTTAATACTATACATTTTACCGTTCTGCAGATGCTAATGACCCTCCTCTAAAATTCTACATGATTTTTTACACGTTTCACGGTTTTGAGATGTCCAAATAGACCATTTTCCGAAGCTATTTCTAGCAAATATTGCAGTCACTGATACTCCATTGTTTTCTTGCGTATAACAAAATCTGACACGCAGCGTGACCTCCCTGCTGGCTGATACAGTCATCAAAAAAGTACCTATACAGGTAATAAATGGACTTTTAACTCTAAAAATATATATCCTACCTACAAATATTGAATCATAAAGTTGTTGTGACATTTATTTTCATTAATATGAGATATTGCACGCTAGGGTCGGTTGAATATTGAAGAAGTGACAATCCAAAATGTAAGGTATCAGGTGCGAAACTGGTAACCAGAGTAGAAAGGGGAATGAGCAGATGGAGAGGGAGCAGACGGAGTGGGAGTGATCATTTCGATCGGGGCTCAGTACTCAAAAGCGTGATACAGTTGACATAGTAATAATCGGATGACACGTAACACTTCGCTGGTGAAGTCATTGAAATCATTCTAACCTGTATTATCCTCGGTGTTGGTTGTGGCTACAGAAACAGGTCCTGAAAATAACACAGAATAAAGGAAAACTGTTCTAATAGTATTGTTTTAAAGTTGTATAAAGCCTGTTTCCCAATAACATATAACATTTAATAAATTCCTTGATATTTCTGATCAAATGTTGACTACACAAAACTACACATGGAATGTGAATTATCCTTTCCACATCTGTCCGTGTTGAGTGATGAATAGTCACAAGACATTAATTAATATTGATAATGGTTTCCGATTTTGTAAGGGAATAGTTCCATTTATACTCAATAAATCTATCCAGGCTGTATCGGGCACCGATGGAGTTTTTTATCGAGCCTGACTTACAAAAGTATCGAGCCCCGTATTGAGCAGCAAAGAATTATTTATCGAGTAGCAACTTACTGATAAACTGGTATGGCACTCGTAGCGAGGCCCACTATCTATTTTATCGATACTTTATTATCCTGGTTTATCGGTCCTAGTCGAGTGGCCACGACATTGACCTTTGCCCGAGTAGATAATCAAGACGGGGATGGATAAGGGGGTATTTTGTTTGAAGCTAGGTGTGTTTCGGAACAAGGTCGCTCAACACAAAAGCCGATGTAGCCTTTCGCCCTGTCATGAAATAACTTCTCAATATCAATAAAAAAAATACGCCATTCTTGTTCCCGGATGCATTTAATCGCTAGAAATCGATTTTAAAAGTTGGAGGCTCTTCTGCAACTGCAAATCCTATCATCATATTAAAATATACTTGAAATCAGGTGCGTAACTGGCAACCAGAGGGGGAGGGGAAGAGGGAGAGGGAGCAGACGGTGTGGGGGAGGAGGTGGGTGAGCATTTCCCCCTATCAGAAGGTTCACCTCCCTAATGCCCCAAATGAAATATGGAATTTTGACCAAAGTTATGCCCCCAACCCCCATATCACAGGTCAATCAAGTAATTTTACATTATAATTCACTATTTGAAAAGAAAATTGAAAATCTCACTCCATGGTGTTGTTGCCCTATGCTTTATTTTACTCTATCCAAATATCATCTCGATAACATGTTTCGTTTTTGAGTTACGTTCGTTCTCGTGTTTAGCTGATCAGAGGTATTATTATTATTATTATTATTATTATTATTATTATTATTATTATTTATTATCTTTACCCAGGGTTGCTCGAATCAGCTGGCCGCTGTTCTTACTCGTCGGGGCCCTGCACATCAATATAATACATGCTTAAAAATATTGACTTAATATAAAATACATGAGATATAATAATGACAATATGATTATGTATAGAGTATAAAACCCAATGGACAACACTCATAAATCTATCACATAATGCATACAATAAAAACATATTAAAATTATTTGATTACATATATACACTTCATTAGAAAAGATCTATTTCATAAAAGCTTGACTATGATACATCAAACACATTAAATTTGAGCTAGTTCCAATGATAGGATTTATACAAAGCCTTAAAAGATTGCACGTTCACAGAATTTCTGATTGCAATTTCAATACAATTCCATACATTAACACCATTATAGCTAAAACAATACTTATAACACTCAATGTCATTGCCATTTGTCAATAGGGGTAGTGCCAACAGACCTGCTGCGGATTGCCTTGTATCGCGCTCGTGGTGTTCGTGGTATTACGTCTTTACCATGGCAACCGGAGCAAAATAACACATAATTATTGAAACGTCGTGACATACGCTTTAAGGAGATATACACTAGCAACCAAAAGTATTAGGACACCTTGCAAGCTGCAAATTGAGAGAAAACACTGGGAATCTATTGAACTACTGTGTTAGCTTTTTGGTATTCTAGGGTTATAAGATTAATGCAAAGTTCTTAAAAGTTTGTTACAATAAATTTGGGTTGATATTCCTAATTAAGACATTATTATTTAAAAGGAAAACATTTGTAACAATTTTTCAGTGATTAAGGTTTTTTGCATTGATACATGTATATTTAGTTAATTTGAGTAAAATAGGTTGACAACCATTCTGAAGTCATGATAAAATGATAGCCCTGTGTAGTGGGCCCATGTTTATGTGGGTGCTATGTAAAAGTACAGAGAATTTGGTTGGTTTTCATTTAAAATATAAAAGTAAAGGTGTCAAAATGAAACTAAATTTCCCTCCCAAATATCTTATTATGAAGATGAATGAAGAGATCTGGTGTCAATGTGTGTGAGTGATTAAACACTAGTGACAATATTGGGATTATTTTTTACTTGAGTGAATCCATTGGCAAACAATTGAGAAAGTTTTTTTGAAAGGAAGTCAAAATTGTCAGACTACCCACCATAGGATTACATTGGCTATAATGAGGTTGATGAATTATTCATGAGATATTTCCAATGGAAATTTTGTATGAGGATTTCAAGAAGGCACATGTTTTCTTCAATTGCATGGAACTGAATTAGCAGATGTTGTAGGAAACATGAATTTATTAATGAGAAGAGATTTAACAACACATTTGTTGAACTCGTAGTGAAACATTACACTTCAAATTGAATATATGGGATGATTTTGACACCATAACAAAGTGTCCTAATACTTTTGGTTGCTAGTGTATAACACTACGTTGAGAAAATTCGCTTCAAAAGATGATGCTAACCAACCTATGATATGCCTCCACCCATAATGCCTCCAAAGTTCATGGGATTTTTATTTTATTGGCGTTTTAAATCTTATTGGTGTGATATACGTAATTTTCTCAAACATTTCGTCATACTTCAACTTCGTCAAACGGTTTTCAATATATATACTTTCATCAACGAGAATTCGACTAGGTGCCTGACATTCCCGCCACATGACCCGGAAGTGAAACGCAATCCCGGGAGTTGTTTAAATATTGATTAACATTTTAAGTGAATATATATAACCCCTGGTCACGCACCTTTTGGTGTCATGGTTAACATCATAGACTTTATATGGCGATCATTTTGATCGGGGTTCAGTACTCAAAAGCGTGATCCAGTTGACATAATCGGATTACACGTAACACTTCGCTGGTGAATTACAACTAAGTACACGATTGAAATAATTCTAACCTGTATTATCCTCGGTGTTGGTTGTGGCTACAGTGACAGGTTCTGAAAATAACACAGAATAAAGGAAAACAGTTCTAATAATATTGTTTAAAGTTGTTTAAAGCCTGTTTCCCAAAAACATGTAACATTTCACCAGTTCCTGGATATTTCTGATCAAATGTAGACTACACAAAACTACACATGGAGTGTGAACAATCCTTTCAACATCGGTCCATGTTGGGTAATAAATTGTTACAAGACATTGATTAAAGGAAGGGTCCCGCAAGCACAACATTGGGCATTATTTGTTAGACAAATAATTATCGAGCCGAAATTACGTAATTATATAGAACAAAACACCATACTAGTCACAAAAATGAATAAAACCTGCCATCACTCAACATGCAATTTTTAAAATTCGCGGCGATCGAAAGTCCCGGTGTCGATGACGTTGGGTATCGGTGCATGTGCATTGTATAATTATAACATCATCGACACTGGGACTTTCGATCGCCGCAAATTTTAAAAAGTGCATGTTGAGAGATTGCGGTTTTTATTTGTTTTTGTCATAAGTGTGGTGTTTGTCATAAGTGTGGTGTTTGTTCAATATAATTACCAAAGTTGGGCTCAATAGTTATTTTTCTAACATACCGAGTGGTTCAAAAATAAGTTGACCCAAGTTCAAGTAATTTTCAACCACATTTAAAGTTTCAGAAAAATGATGTTTACTTAGTCTTGATCAGCAGTAAGTTTTGAAATTATCCTGATAAAATGGTACATTTATCTTGGTTGGTTCTTCAGATATGGTTCATTACAGAAAGCATGCACAAAACTGCCTTGGCCACGGGAGCGTCCTTTAGTAGAGATGGAATGCACAAAGTGGACTTACACACGATTGGTCACAAATTGTAAAAATAGGAGAAAAAGAAAAAGGAGACATCTGAAACATCTGTCTGGTGCTTGACATTACCTACCTATACGTATACACGTTTTTTGTTGAATGTGAATGGCACATAAGCATTGAGATTGGGATAATTTGTCAGGGCGGGCTTTTCAATTCTGTAACTAGGGCATGCTGTTTTGTTTAAGACAAAATCTAAATGACGCTCCCGTGGACAAGTCAGTTTTGTACATGTTTTCTGTAATGAACCATATCTGAGGAACCGAACAAGCTAAACGTGCCATCTTTTCAGGATAATTTCAAAACTTACTGCTGATTAAGACAAAGTAAAAACAAATTCTCTGAAACTTTAATTGTGGTTGAAAAATTACTTTGAACTTAGGTCAACTTTTTTTTGAACCACCCGGTATAATGCACACTTTTATGCTTCAGGGACACCTCCTTTAATGTTGATAATGGTTTCCGATTTTGTAAGGGAACAGTTCCATTTATACTCGATAAATCTATCCAGGCTGTATCGGGCACCGATGGAGTTTGTTATCGAGCCTGACTTACAAAAGTATTGAGCCCCGTATTGAGCAGCAAATAATTATTTATCGAGCAGCAAATTACCCCTTTGTCTAAATATAACGAAGGACAAGTGGCGCGGTATATTGAAGAAAAAACACTTTATTATCCTGGTTTTCTTTTAAATACCCGGGGTATTAGTGACTAACTACTGGCATGGCCCTCGTATCGAGCCTCAACTTAAACCATATCGAGCAAAAATCGTATCGAGCACCGATACAGTCTCAATGAGTATCAATGGAACTTCTCCCTAATAAGAGTTTCTATTTTCAGTATGACCAAGATGTTGCTATTCAAGAATATTCAGAAATAATCTTATAATGTCTCGGCACTATTTGGAGAAATCTGCCTTCGGAAAAAAAATTGTACCCCATTTTTGGACCACATTTTGGTGTGATCGTTCATAATATGTTTTGATCATTTCGATCGGAGTTCAGTACTCAAAAGCGTGATCCAGTTGCGATAGTGATAATTGCATTACACGTAACATTTCTCTGGCGACTAGCTTAGCATTTAATAATCGTAAAGTCATGATCTTTTAGGCCTCACCGTTCAATTCACTTTCGACATGGAAGTGATCATATAACCCCTGGTAACTGGATCACGTACCTTTTTGGTGTGATGGTTCATGCCATAGACTTTATATGGCGATCATTTCGATCGGGGTTCAGTACTCAAAAGCGTGATCCAGTTGACATAGTGATAATCGGATTACACGTAACACTTCGCTGGTGAATAGAGACCTTCCGTGTTTTGGATAAGCGGCCATATTGGAGGGAACACTGAACTCTATTCAAGTACCTCTGTCCTAAAAATGCACGCAATCTTTCAAGAGGTTAATCCTAATTTGGAGTTCACTCACCAGGATGAAGAGGATTGTAGGTGTTGCAAACGCTTTTGTGTTGGCAGCTAATCCATTGTAAGATCCTACTATTCTAAGCACAAATACGTACCTCTTACAAATATCTCAATAGAAGCACTTGAACCTGCCGACTGGCACACATATTCACCGTCATCGGCTGGTGATAATCCGTTGATCTTCAAGATTGAGGTAACGATGTTATCGATAGCCACATAGTCGATACTATATCGGCTATCTGATAGCAATAATTGATTATTGATAGATATCCCTTGTCCTGGCGCTGTCCACAATACTGGCATCATCGTGTTTGTCACCTTGCATTCTAACGCGATGCTATCTCCAGTATTTACCGTCAACTGTGTCGTACCGTTCTATTAAAAAGAACAAAACGTAGTTGTGGTTCTATAGGTATTATCCCTCTTCTCTATTCACGACTTAAGGGTTCAACATACTCCACAACGCTCGGCCGCTGAGCGCAAGCGTTGGCAAGCGTTTTCCAACCAGGCTCTGTCATTTTGTTGGTGCGGAGCTACTACGCACTGTGTGAGAGCCTAAAGAGTTCGAGCGTTGTGGAGTAGGCCTATGCCGTGCGCTTTGATAAGCATAATAAGTGCACATATGTTTCTATTCACAACCTGTATCTATATTTCTAGTAAAGACATTACTGGACGAACGTCACACGAGGTTGACCTCGCGTAAAAGAAGTCAACCTCACCCCCCCCCCCCCCCCCCCCCCCCCCCCCTCCCCCTCCCCGGTGTACAGACCATGGTACGGACATGCGCAATCGCAAGTCGTCCTACCGCTCTGATTGGTCCCCGGTATTTTGCGAGTTTTTAAGCATACGCACTGAGCGTATCGGAGTGCGCCGCCGGGGTGTGTCTGACTGTGGTAACGAAGATGTGCCGTAGGTTTAGATTGTCACAGACTTCAGACCTCGGTACCAAAGTCAACTATTATGAATTTCACAGTACCCTCAAAACAACTGATACGTAGTCATTTAACCTCTAAGTCATGACTATCAACATGGGTGTGGTGATTCGAAGGAACAGGGAAACATCATATTATTCGTAATGACTTTTATTGTCAGCATGGTCAGTGCACACATGTTTCTTAGTATAAACTCATATTTATGACTCAGTCATAAATTAAAAACCTGGACAAATAGCGCGTGTATTGCATGATATTAATTAACCGGATATATTAACACTCGGCGCACTATGAAACCATGTGCAGTGACAATAAAAGTCATTATACTAGAACAGATGTTTGCACAGATAAAAGTTGTAAATACAAACCAAGTCGTGAATAAGAGACGACGAATAATATGATGTTTCTTAGTTCCTTCGAACACACCCCTGTTGCTAGTCATGACTTACAGGTTAATGACTACGTATCGAGTTGTTTAGAGGGTACTGTAAAATTAATAATAGTTGACTTTGGTAAACCCTTAGGTCCACTCTCACCAGCCAGATCCTTTGGGAATATCTCAAGGTTGAAATTGCTCCATCTTAACTCTTTATTCATCTATCACCATTTGAAAAAGGTGTCAGCTACAATCTCGGCCAATATTGTTGGAACACTTTTATACGTGTGTTTAAAAGCTCCCCCTCTCTCCCCTGGATCAATGTTGAAACGTGATTTTTGACTTCCGCGTAGTGCGTGTTTTGTCAGAATGACCAGCGCACCAATCACGGTCCCAAGCTTCAATAGCTTTTAATGCAATCATTGAGGGTGAACGCTGATTGGCTAACCGTAATGTCAAACTTGCTTTGACTTTCTAAAGCAGGTTTAACCCAAAGTCGAAGGACCCTCGCCTTCGGCTCAGCGGCGGTTCCCACTGGTGGCACTCCCCCCCCCCCCCCCCCCCCCCCCCCCCCCCCCCCCCCCTGGGGCGAGTGGGACTTCTCGACGGACTATTGTGTTACTGTTCAGTCATGCAGTGATCACGCTTTGACCCAAAAATCATACGCAGCCAATTAACCAATCAATGGACGGCTAGCCAAACTCGTGAATATTGGGCGGTACCTGCATAATAAATGTCGATATGACGTAGTGACATTTGGCGTGAATTTAGTTTATAGGCCCTATAAGCTACAGGATCATAATTGATTGATACTTTTATGAATGAAATGATGTTTTGTTGAGAGAGACTCCGCCCCGCGTACGCGTAGCTGTAGTCAACGTGTTTAATTCTTACTATGGGAAATTGCGTGGTATTCTGTACTTCAATAATTCAAGGAATCGCTAGCGAGGATGCTGCTGCCGCACTGCATAAACCGCTCGATCGTAGTTAACATGGTTAATGTAATGTAGGCCTATGTTATATCTCACGTAATAACAATATCATTGATGTGACAATTGTAAATGTCTTGATCCAAGTATCACGTACTTTTGGTTTACCGAGTTATACAACAACATACCCTACCTCCATCTCAACGATGTCACCAGGTCCATTTGTTTTTGTAATCATCACTGAAGCTTTAATTGGAATTGGGGCTTCACTTGGTGGCGCCTCTAGAGAAGAAATACACAGAAAAGAGGGCATTGTACACAATGTTACTGACGACTATCATGATGAGATGATACCAATTTGCTGTCCTTTCCTGGCAAGAATTTGTATTAATAGTAATCACGTGTTTCTATAACGAGAAGGTGTAATAAACTTTCTCATTTTAACGCAAAATATAAAAATGTTGTTAAAAAAAATGAATAGCTGAAAAATGCGAACTTTTTTGGCCTTATTAAACTCAGTGACAGGAAACTTGCGGCAGAATAAGCTCCGTACACTTTGCCGACTAAACGTGAACTCAATTGCCCGCGTTGGTACTTTCGATGAAAAATGATAAAAGTAAATAAATCACCCAATATTTAGGTGGTCTCAGAGCCAGAAATGTATAACGTTGATAGTCCGTATCTTGGTTATAACTTTTCTTCATAGGCCATATGGTTTTCTAAGTAGGGTTTATAAAAAAGATGATGAATGATTTATTCATTTTAAATTGCCGAGGGGGACAAAATAGGATGACACTTGAGCTGACTGGGGCCATCCCACCCCTCTCCTATGGCGCCGCCACTGCTGACATGGCTATTTAACACAAAACATACCTTGTACAACTAAATTCACTGCATCGGAGGAAGCTTGTAACCCTGTCGCTTGACACGAATATTCGCCTTCATCTTCTGTCGTCAATCGTTCAATTCTCAATATTGATGTCTTGACATTTTGATCTGGTCCCGGCGTTCCGTATGTAACGCTGTATCTGTTATCTTGCGTCAACAGGTTGGAATCATGGGCAATTCCACGCGCGTTTCCACGATGCAAGCGACTCCAAAATATTCCGGATGTTGATCCTGGCACCTGGCATCTAAGGCTGATACTGTCCCCACTGGTCACGGTCAGCTGTTTTTTGCCATTCTTATTTAAAAAAATACAGACATTCTGATGAATATAACAGCAGTTCGGAGAGAACCTTCCCAAACAGCAATTCTTCGCAAATGCACATTTTAGGACTTTTATTTTCTTTGCATTGAACGCTATTTTCCCAATATTAACTATCGCAGTTCGAGTTTCACGAGCATGCTTCGAGGCACATTATAGAGGGGATATGTATGGCCCCAACCCAAACCCAAACCCAAACCCCAAACCACAAACTCCAAATCCTGACCCTGACCCTCACCCTAACCCTAACCCAGACCAAGACCTAGACCCTGACCAAGACCCAGACCAGGACCCAGACCCTGACCAGGACCCTGACCCAGACCCAGACCCTACCCAAACCCAAACCCAAACCCAAACCCAAACCCAAACCCAAACCCAAACCCAAATCCTAACCCTAACCCTAACATTATTTAACCCTCCCTCGCTAGGTTACGAAAAATAGCGCGGCCCGGGGCACTCTAATAATTTTGGGAAACGTACATGTCACCCAACCCAATAACTCCACATCTTTTTGATTAATCACTATCACCCAAACAGATCGTTACTTATAGGAAAATCGGGGGCTGGGAATCACCCAAAGATCTCTTACACTTTTAAAGAAATTGGCAAATATCCAACTGAAAGACCCCTTTGAAAAGTGTCCAATGTTGTCACCCAAAGACCTCCACCCTGTTTCCTTTGTCCCCCGAATACTCCCGGGGTCGGAAGTGTGGTAGTCTTAACACTTTCCACGCGACAGGCGTCTGCAGACGACAGTTCCAAAATGTCACAAAATGTGCAAAAATGTCAACATTATTGAATTACATTACCATATTTGGAAACACTATGAGAAATACATTGAAATAAGTACAAACATGCCTAGTATTGGTTCAGTAATTCTTGAGATAGACTTTGAATATTTTGAAAAGTTCCTGGAAAATCTGTTTTGTATATTGGTAAAATTAATACCAGCGCGGAAAGTGTTAAACCTCAATCAGTTTCATACTTATAGTGCTGCTAGTGCTGCTGTACCTGTTCTACCGTTATATTTCCTGGTCCTTCGTCTATTGATATCGTCACTTCGTTGAGGTTCAAATCTATTAAAAAATGACATAAACATGATAGAAGGGAAACCTAAACGAAATGGCAGAAAGTGTACATGTAACATTACGTAAATTATGCATCAAATATGTCTCGTATTTATATTCACTTTTGTTAATAACACTTTTTGTTTCCATCTGAGTGCAAGAAGTAGGCGTACCAATTATCCAAAATCAATAAAGTGATCAATCAATATTATACCAGTCGTATAACCAGGAAGTCAGGAAAGCACCGAATCATGATTGAAACTAAGTGATTATATTATACATAATATGAGCTGAAAAAGAAGAAAATATACTAACACATTTAGCTCTTACCTCCATAAACGCCTAGAATCAGAATTAAAGTCAACACATACAGCCTGATAATGGCATGGCTCAGAGGCGCATGATACTTCTCCATCTTAGATTACCGCCACAAAGTCTGGATTTATTCCTTGTGTTGAAGCCCTAGTTTGAAAACGGAATATCAATTAATCTATTGAAGGAATGGGAAAATAAATAATAAATAAATAAATAAACTAATACATTTTTATTTATTTATTTTACAAATAATAAAAAAAATAAAAAAATAAAACAAAACAAAACAACTAACTTACTAACTAACTAACTAACTTACTAACTAACTAACTAAGCATCTAACTAACTAGGCAACTAACTAACTAACTAAATAGATAAATAACTAAACTAATTAAATTAAGTTTTAAAAAAAGTTAAAAAAACTAACGAACGAACGAACTAACTAACTAACTAACTAACTAACTAACTAACTAACTAACTAACTAACTAACTAACTAACTAACTAACTAACTAACTAACTAACTAACTAACTAACAAATAAATAAATAAATAATTATACTAATAAATAATATATAGACTCGGATAAACTGGCGAGAATTAAATTAACAAAGACCTTAAAAATACACAGCCTCGAACCCGGTCCCTCTCGCTATCGCGGCGATTGGTTACTCCACTAGGCTACAGGGACTGTGCTTACATGGATACCAGACGAACGAGCTATTATGTATACAAAGTCTTTTGTTGAAAGCCTCTAGCAGCCGAAATACATGAGTAAATAATAACAATTGAACATAAATAAATAAACAAATAACGAACTAACTAACTACTAACTAACTAACTAACAAATAAATAAATAAATAAACAAATAATTAAATCAATACATAAATAAATAAACAAATAAACAAATAACTTTTTTTTTCATTTATTTTATTAATAAAAGATAAAAAAATAATAATATAAAAAATAACGATAACAATAAAAATTATATAAAACTAACTAACTAACTAACTAACTTAACTAACAAATAAATTAATTAATTGATAAATATATAAATAAATAAATATATAAATAAATAATTAAATGAATGAATTTTTTAAATAAAAAAACGCACAAAAACAGGACATTCAAGATTCTAAATCATGAGCAGTCCGAATATGTTTGGGTTTTTTTCTTTAATTTTCAAGACCTGTTGAAAATAAATAAATAACTGCAATGTGAAATGACTAAAAGTAGTTTTCACTAACTATAAACAATAAAGACAAGCAGCAGTTAGTTACGAAATTTTAAAAGTGTTTGACAATTTGAGGCAATGATTACAACACAAGCGCTTTCTGGAAAGCTGCACTGTTTTGGCTGTTCCAACAAAATAACACACACACATGTAACACGAATTCATTAAAAATATTGTTTTCACGAGAATAAAAGTCCACAAGTTGTCTATATATAAAAACAAAAATATTTCAGGTTTTCTCACCGTTTCGTAATGTCGGCTCGTCCTGTTTTGATGCAGTAGAGTTATATACATATAATGCATTGCCATATCATACCACGTTATTTGATGCTCTTTTGAAGTGGAAAAAGTGAACAATGTATTTCAAATAGAGAATACGCTAGAGACGCCACAAATCCACCTTTAAGGGACTGGTCGCACATATTTAATGCACGGAAGGGGATTATACACCGGGCACCGAAAATGGTGTAAGCAGTAGGTGGAATTGGTGTTCAAGCTTAACCTTGCGCCAATCGTGCCACTTTCGACCCCACATCTGCCCATTATTGCTCGGGGTGGGGGGGGGGGGGGGGGGGGGGGGGGGGTAAACTATCATGCTGTAAGATGCGTGACCACAAATTATCCAGGCACCCCCTTAACGCGTATTTCCTCGGAAGCTCGGGACCCTCTAAACGAGTTAAATACCGCCAGGATTTTGTAAACAGCGGGGTAAACAGTACCCATTTTCTTGTCGATTTTATAGATTCCTAAGACCCCCGTAAAATACATAGTGTTATTGTCACATTAACAATCATCATGTTACTAAAATAAAGCTTACATGATGACATGTTGATGTGACAATAACACTATGCATTATTATATGGATGGTAAT
Source organism: Ophiura sarsii (assembly GCA_035610835.1). NCBI lineage: Eukaryota > Metazoa > Echinodermata > Ophiuroidea > Amphilepidida > Ophiuridae > Ophiura > Ophiura sarsii. The sequence goes on from CM069446.1 coordinate 39,403,938, forward strand.
AACCCTTCTTTTTAAATTGTTAACCTTGAACCGCTCATTCAGGAAGTCATTTGACCATAAATCCTGACCTTGAACAGCAACCTCACAACCACAAAACCCTACCCGTAGTTTTTGTGAGAGGCACTTTCAATACTACTCATGAATAATAATACGGTATCTGATGTAAACGTTATAATAGGCGATATGTATTATTATAATTTCTTTTAAGGCCTCTTCCTTCCTTTTACCCCAAATACCCGTACGCAAAACATTCATTGTTTTACTTGTCTTACACACAAGTAGGCAATTTGGAAGACTTCTAGCATAAGTTCATGATTGTACAGCGCCCTTACAGTTTTTTTGTTTTATCCTCTCTCCATACAATAATATGACCATTCCCTTTCATTGGCGGCTATAGACGCAGCACTAGCTTAAGGCAGGTTACTTTATCGTGGGTAAATAAACGTGAACTTAAATCCCGTTCCCAACGTTTTCAAAAGTTGTGAAAATAAAGTGAACAACAAGTTGTATTCAGCACAAAACAACGTATGAACAATTGCCTGTATACCGCTTGCGCACTGTCGTGTGAGTGTCTGAGTGCCATGAAATATAGTCTGTGTAACATGTTTAAGGCGTTACTTTGGAGTGTCGGTTTTTAGTTCAGTATATTCACTTAAGGGCTATAAAGAAATCTTAATGGATACAATTATGAAAACAAACATAGAACGATAACTGTTCAAATGACTCAAGAACAAAACACCACGCACAAAAACACCACACATCCCCCCCCCAAATAAACCCCCCAAAAAAACAAAAAAACAAAAAACAAAACAAACAAACAAAAACAAATCAAAACAAAACAAGAAAAAACGAAACAATATGAAGCAAAATAAAACAAAATAAAACAATAACAATAAAATACAAAACGAAACCAAACAATACAATACAAATAAATAAAAAAATAAAAAAAATAAAAAAATAAAACCCAATAAAAACAACAACAAAAAAACAACCCCAAAAAACACCAATTGTTTGTAGTTCTATGAAACCATGATAATAATAATAATAATAATAATGACAATGGCACATATCCATTAAGAACAAGATGAATAGATATAACAAACTATAAACTACAAACTACAAAAACAAAAGCAAAGCTTTCCTAAGACAAAAGAAATCAACCTTGATGGTAATGCCTCTGCATGCTTTCAACATTTTTTTTTCAAAAGCGGTTACACTTTTCTCATTTTTTATATCGATAGGTTCATTCCCCGGGTTCATTCCAGAGACGAGGAGCTGATATCGCGAACGATCTGTCTCCCCAAGTGCGATTATAGACATAGTTTCTTGAAGATTGAAGAGAGTGCTCTATGAAAAAGCCCCCCACCCCACCCCACCCTAGTCATAGTAACATAGGACCTGCGAATCTCATCTGTCATTAACATCTGGACATTATCAACTACTGATTCTTAAGTACTATAAGTCCTGAGACACATGTTACTGCGACTAACCCCACCCCTGGCTTAGCTATATTCAATATGATAGTCAGATATCGCTCATTAGTACTGCATGTAGAGATAGGCGATGTTATCACGACGATTTCGCAACAGATAATACACAAACAAATAATTATGATAACGAATTTGTTTTTCATCATACTTCCATAACTTGGCCGATTAGCTCAGTTGGTTAGAGCGTCGTGCTAATAACGCGAATGTCATGGGTTCGAGCCCCATATTGGCCAAAAGTTTCTCTTTTCCCAAAATGACCAGTGTTTATGGGTACATGCATGCGGAACGGAATAAGCTGTCAAATATTTGTGAATGCGTTATTCCGTTATCGGGGCACGACATTGTTGAAATTGGTCGCATGTCATCTGAAACTGAATTATATTTTTATAAACTGTTTGAGTCTTTGGTAGCAAACGTGGCATCAAAATGTAGCAAGTACAACTTTCAAATTCAAAGGTCTATGTCAATTGTACAGGGTGTCTCAAAAAATATCGATACCTTTTTAAAGCTCTATATCTCCGGTAAATTAACGGGATTAACTTAATACATCAATATTGAAATAAACCCGACGGAAATATGTCAGCAAAGACTTTTCTTTCCGCCATACATACATACTACTACTACTAAAGACAGGCGATGTTATCACGACGATTTCACAACAGATAATACACCAAACAAATCATTATGATAAATAATTAGTATTTCATTAATGCTTCCATCATTTGGCCGATTAGCTCAGTTGGTTAGAGCGTCGTGCTAATAACGCGAATGTCATGGGTTCGAGCCCCATATTGGCCAAAAGTTTCTCTTTTCCTAAAATGACCCATGGGTGACACATACGGAACGGAATAAGCCATAAGCTGTGAATGTATAATGCGTTTATTCCGTTATCGGGGCACGACATTGTTGAAATTGGTCAGATGTCATTTGAAACTGAATAGGCCAAGTATAACTTACAGGTATATCGTTCAGAATTTTCAAAAAATCGGTGGGGGAGGCCCTTACTACTATTAGTTATTTGTTATTTTTGTTACTATTCATTTCTGCGTAAAATTCCAATTGCTGAAGCTTTGTCCTCATATATTGTAAAAATGAAGAGGCCCTTATTATTTTTTGTAATTTCCTCATTTCCCTACACTTTAGTTAGAGAAATAGTGTGCAATGTGTTTATGAATAATACTAAAACACTTCTATGCATCTCTTTGTCATGACAACAGTATATAAATTAAAGTTATGAAGCAATTTAGAAAAATAACAATTATGTTTTTAATTCTCCAACAATCGGTGAGGTCGCAGACGATATACTGGAAATTGTTTTTACTCCGCCATATTTTTTTATGAACTGTTTGAATCTTTGGTAACGATTTAGGTTAAGTTTTATCAAAGCTTCCATCCCTTTGCCGATTAGCTCAGTTGGTTAGAGCGTCGTGCTAATAACGCGAATGTAATGGGTTCGAGCCCCATATTGGCCAAAAGTTTTTCTTTTCCCAAAATGACCCAGTGTTTATGGGTACATGCATGCGGAACGGAAAAAGCTGTGAATGCGTTATTCCGTAATCGGGGCACGACATTGTTGAATTTTTTTGTCGCATGTCATCTGAAACTGAATTATGTTTTTATAAACTGTTAAGCGTCTTTGGTAGCAAACGTGGCATTAAAATGTAGCATGTACAACTTTTAAATTCAAAGGTCTATGTCAATTGTACAGGGTGTCCCAAAAATATCGATACCTTTTTAAAGCTCTATATCTCCGGTAAATTAACGGGATTAACTTAATACATCAATATTGAAATAAACCCGACGGAAATATGTCAGCAAAGACTTTTCTTTCCGCCATACATACATACTACTACTACTAAAGACAGGCGATGTTATCACGACGATTTCACAACAGATAATACACCAAACAAATCATTATGATAAAGAATTAGTATTTCATTAATGCTTCCATCACTTGGCCGATTAGCTCAGTTGGTTAGAGCGTCGTGCTAATAACGCGAATGTCATGGGTTCGAGCCCCATATTGGCCAAAAGTTTAAAAGGACCCAGTGTTCATGGGTGACACATACGGAACGGAATAAGCCATTAGCTGTGAATGTATAATGCATTTATTCCGTTATCGGGCACGACATTGTTGAAATTGGTCAGATGTCATTTGAAACTGAATAGGCCAAGTAAAACTTACAGGTATATCGTTCAGAATTTTCGAAAAAACGGTGGGGGAGGCCCTTACTATCAGTTATTTGTTATTTTTGTTACTATTCATTTCTGCGTAAAATTCCAATTGCTGAAGCTTTGTCCTCATATATTGTAAAAATGAAGAGGACCTTATTATTTTTTGCAATTTCCTCATTTCCCTACACTTAGCTTAGAGAAATAGCGTGCAATGTGTTAATGAATAATACTAAAACACTTCTATGCATCTCTCATATTTTTTTATAAACTGTTTTAGTCTTTGGTAACGATTTAGTTGTTTATCACAGATTCCATCACTTTGCCGATTAGCTCAGTTGGTTAGAGCGTCGTGCTAATAACGCGAATGTCATGGGTTCGAGCCCCATATTGGCCAAAAGTTTCTCTTTTCCCAAAAGTGTTATGGTACATGCATGCGGAACGGAATAAGCTGTCAAATATTTGTGAATGCGTTATTCCGTTATCGGGGCACGACATTGTTGAAATTTGTCGCATGTCATCTGAAACTGATTTTTTTTTTAATAAACTGTTTGAGTCTTTGGTAGCAAACGTGGCATCAAAATGTAGCAAGTACAACTTTCAAATTCAAAGGTCTATGTCAATTGTTCAGGGTGTCCCAAAAAATATCGATACCTTTTAAAGCTATCTCCGGTAATGTATGCTTCGTATCGTATGGACAATGAGAAGGACCAATGCCAGTATTATTGAAGAAATATGGGTGTCTAAACGACTTCTTCATGCTATCAATACCCAAATGCTGAGCTACTTTGGCCATATCTCACGTCGCAAGGGAAATAACCTAGAGAAGATGATCATGCAAGGCATGATTGAAGGGAAGCGCAAGAGAGGCAGCGCAGACCTCGTTCCCGGTGGATTGACCAAATAAAGTTGATTACTGGACACCCGCTCCGTGATTGTTACTTCTTTGCGATAATCGTTATTTGTGGCGTAGTATCTGTAAGGTCACGAGCTGTCAGTCATGACAGGACCGAACCAACCAATCTCCGGTAAATTAACGGGATTAACTTAATACATCAATATTGAAATAAACCCGACGGAAATATGTCAGTTAAGTCTTTTCTTTGCGCCAAACATACATACTACTACTATATAGAGACACGCGATGTTATCACGACGATTTCAGTTACAACAGATAATACACCAAACAAATCGTTATGATAAAGAATTAGTATTTCAATAATGCTTCCATCACTTGGCCGATTAGCTCAGTTGGTTAGAGCGTCGTGCTAATAACGCGAATGTCATGGGTTCGAGCCCCATATTGGCCAAAAGTTTCTCTTTTCCTAAAATGACCCAGTGTTCATGGGTGACACATACGGAACGGAATAAGCCATAAGCTGTGAATGTATAATGCATTTATTCCGTTATCGGGGCACGACATTGTTGAAATTGGTCAGATTTCATTTGAAACTGAATAGGGCAAGTATATCGTTCAGAATTTTAAAAAAATCGGTGGGGGAGGCCCTTACTATTAGATATTTGTTACTATTCATTTCTGCGTGAAATTCCAATTGCTGAAGCTTTGTCCTCATATATTGTAAAAATGAAGAGTCCCTTGTTATTTTTTGTAATTTCCTCATTTCCCTACACTTAGCTTAGAGAAATAGTGGGCAATATGTTAATGAATAATACTAAAACACTTCTATGCATCTCATATTCTTTTATAAACTGTTTTAGTCTTTGGTAACGATTTAGTTTTTTTTATCACATGCATAAACTGTTTGAGTCTTTAGTATAGCAAACGTGGCATCAAAATGTAGCAAGTACAACTTTCAAATTCAAAAGTCTATGTCAATTGTACAGGATTTCTCAAAAAATATCGATACCTTTTTAAAGCTCTATATCTCCGGTAAATTAACGGGATTAACTTAATACATCAATATTGAAATAAACCCGACGGAAATATGTCAGCAAAGTCTTTTCTTTCCGCCATACATACATACTACTACTAAAGACAGGCGATGTTATCACGACGATTTCACAACAGACAATACACCAAACAAATCATTATGATAAAGAATTAGTATTTCATTAATGCTTCCATCACTTGGCCGATTAGCTCAGTTGGTTAGAGCGTCGTGCTAATAACGCGAATGTCATGGGTTCGAGCCCCATATTGGCCAAAAGTTTGTCTTTTCCCAGTGTTTATGGGTGCACGCATGCGGAACGGAATAAGCTGTCAAATATTTCTGAATGCGTTATTCCGTTATCGGGGCACGACATTGTTGAAATTGGTCGCATGTCATCTGAAACTGAATTATTTTTTTATAAACTGTTTGAGTTCTTGGTTGCAAACGTGGCATCAAAATGTAGCAAGTACAACTTTCAAATTCAAAGGTCTATGTCAATTGTACAGGGTGTCCAAACAAATATCGATACCTTTTTAAAGCTCTATATCTCCGGTAAATTAACGGGATTAACTTAATACATCAATATTGAAATAAACCCGACGGGAATATGTCAGCAAAGACTTTTCTTTGCGCCATACATCATACTAATACTAGAGACAGGCGATGTTATCACGACGATTTCACAACAGATAATACCCTCGAAAGAGTCCAAAGGAGGGCTGCGAGATTTGTGACGAAAGACTACAGACGGACCAGCAGCGTCAGCAACATGCTTGAAGACCTTGATTGGAAGACCCTACAAGACAGAAGAGAGAAAGCTCGGCTTATATTACTCTATAAAGAAACCCATCCCACCAGCGAACATCGAGCATCACCTGGCCAAAAATTCCTCAACCAATTATATTACTCGCCAATCACATTACAATGTCATCAGACCAAACAAAGACTGCTATAGGTACTCACTGTACCCCCGGACAATTCTGACATGGAACGCCCTACCAGCCAGTACAAAAACAGCACCTAATGTGGCCACTTTTAAAACACTGATCAACGGCAGCAAAAACAAATTTTTAAATTAAATATGCGCAGCGATGCATGACTGTACGTTGATAGCCACTTCCAGGCGATTTGTACAGTATACAACAAGACAAGACAAGATACACCAAACAAATCATTATGATAAAGAATTAGTATTTCATCAATGCTTCCATCACTTGGCCGATTAGCTCAGTTGGTTAGAGCGTCGTGCTAATAACGCGAATGTCATGGGTTCGAGCCCCATATTGGCCAAAAGTTTCTCTTTTCCTAAAATGACACAGTGTTCATGGGTGACACATACGGAACGGAATAAGCCATAAGCTGTGAATGCATAATGCATTTATTCCGTTATCGGGGCACGACATTGTTGAAATTGGTCAGATGTCATTTGAAACTGAATAGGCCAAGTAAAACTTACAGGTATATCGTTCAGAATTTTCGAAAAATCGGTGGGGGAGCCCCTTACTATTAGTTATTTGTTATTTTTGTTACTATTCATTTCTGCGTAAAATTCCAATTGCTGAAGCTTTGTCCTCATATATTGTAAAAATGAAGAGGACCTTATTATTTTTTGCAATTTCCTCATTTCCCTACACTTAGCTTAGAGAAATAGCGTGCAATGTGTTAATGAATAATACTAAAGCACTTCTATGCATCTCTCATATTTTTTTATAAACTGTTTTAGTCTTTGGTAACGATTTAGTTTTTTATCACAGCTTCCATCACTTTGCCGATTAGCTCAGTTGGTTAGAGCGTCGTGCTAATAACGCGAATGTCATGGGTTCGAGCCCATATTGGCCAAAAGTTTCTCTTTTCCTAAAATGACCCAGTGTTCATGGGTGACATATACGGAACGGAATAAGCCATAAGCTGTGAATGTATAATGCATTTATTCCGTTATCGGGGCACGACATTGTTGAAATTGGTCAGATTTCATTTGAAACTGAATAGGCCAAGTATATCGTTCAGAATTTTAAAAAAATCGGTGGGGGAGGCCCTTACTATTAGATATTTGTTATTTTTGTTACTATTCATTTCTGCGTGAAATTCCAATTGCTGAAGCTTTGTCCTCTTATATTGTAAAAATGAAGAGGCCCTTATTATTTTTTGTAATTTCCTCATTTCCCTACACTTAGCTTAGAGAAATAGTGGGCAATATGTTAATGAATAATACTAAAACACTTCTATGCATCTCATATTCTTTTATAAACTGTTTTAGTCTTTGGTAACGATTTAGGGTTTTTTATCACAGATTCCATCACTTTGCCGATTAGCTCAGTTGGTTAGAGCGTCGTGCTAATAACGCGAATGTTATGGGTTCGAGCCCCATATTGGCCAAAAGTTTCTCTTTTCCCAAAATGACCAGTGTTTATGGGTACATGCATGCGGAACGGAATAAGCTGTCAAATATTTGTGAATGCGTTATTCCGTTATCGGGGCACGACATTGTTGAAATTTGTCGCATGTCATCTGAAACTGAATTAATTTTTTTATAAACTGTTTGAGTCTTTAGTATAGCAAACGTGGCATCAAAATGTAGCAAGTACAACTTTCAAATTCAAAAGTCTATGTCAATTGTACAGGATTTCTCAAAAAATATCGATACCTTTTTAAAGCTCTATATCTCCGGTAAATTAACGGGATTAACTTATACATCAATATTGAAATAAACCCGACGGAAATATGTCAGCAAAGTCTTTTCTTTCCGCCATACATACATACTACTACTAAAGACAGGCGATGTTATCACGACGATTTCACAACAGACAATACACCAAACAAATCATTATGATAAAGAATTAGTATTTCATTAATGCTTCCATATCACTTGGCCGATTAGCTCAGTTGGTTAGAGCGTCGTGCTAATAACGCGAATGTCATGGGTTCGAGCCCCATATTGGCCAAAGGTTTCTCATTTTCCTAAAATGACCCAATTTTCATGGGTGACACATACGGAACGGAATAAGCCATAAGCTGTGAATGTATAATGCGTTTATTCCGTTATCGGGGCAAATTGGTCAGATGTCATTTGAATCTGAATAGGCCAAGTACAACTTACAGGTATATCGTTCAGAATTTTCAAAAATCGGTGAGGGAGGCCCTTACTATTAGTTATTTGCAGGGTTGGAACTTCCGATTTTTTTCAACTAGCCAGTAGGGCAGGTAACTCACATAATTTACCTGCCCGACAAAAATTCCACCAGCCCACGGTTTTTTCCATAATATTTTGCAGCAAACAATTAAGAGCAAGTCTACTTTTAAATGATGATACAATTACATATTTTTGTCTTTATTGTACGATGTTCCACATAACCCTAGCCCGTAACAGCTTCTCGTATTCATCATCAACCTTTGATCTCCTCTATAATCATGACACATCTGTTGATGAAATTACCCTGAACTTATACTTACACTTTGAGCTTCAAAAATGTTACCCGCCAGTCGGACGGGTACCTTTGCATCTTCACCCGCCCGACACGAAAGTTACCCGCTATGGGCGGGCGGGCGGGTCTTATTTCCATCCCTGGTTATTTGTTATTTTGTTACTATTCATTTCTGCGTGAAATTCCAATTACTGAAGCTTTGTCCTCATATATTGTAAAAATAAAGAGGCCCTTATTATTTCCCTACCCTTAGCTTAGAGAAATAGTGTGCAATGTGTGTATATATAATACTAAAACACTTTTATGTATCTCTTGTCATGACAACAGTTTATGAATTAAATTTATGATGTAATTTAGAAAAATAACAATTATGTTTTTAATTCTGCAACAATCGGTGAAGTCGCGGAATTAGTATTAGAGACAGGCGATGTTATCACGACGATATCACAACAAATAATACACCAAACAAATCATTATGATAAAGAATTAGTATTTCATCGTCCGCTTTAGCATCGTCCGAATTAGTATTTCATCGTAAACTGGAAATTATTTTTACATAGCCATATTTTTTTATAAACTGTTTGAGTCTTTGAAAACGATAACGATTTAGTTTTTCATCACAGCGATTTAGTTTTTCATCACAGCTTCCATCACTTGGCCGATTAGCTCAGTTGGTTAGAGCGTCGTGCTAATAACGCGAATGTCATGGGTTCGAGCCCTATATTGGCCAAAAGTTTGTCTTTTCCCAGTGTTTATGTTTGAGTCTTTGAAAACGATAACGATTTAGTTTGTCATCACAGCTTCCATCACTTGGCCGATTAGCTCAGTTGGTTAGAGCGTCGTGCTAATAACGCGAATGTCATGGGTTCGAGCCCCATATTGGCCAAAGGTTTCTCTTTTCCTAAAATGACCCAATGTTCATGGGTGACACATACGGAACGGAATAAGCCATAAGCTGTGAATGTATAATGCGTTTATTCTGTTATCGGGGCACATTGTTGAAATTGGTCAGATGTCATTTGAATCTGAATAGGCCAAGAACAACTTACAGGTATATCGTTCAGAATTTTCAAAAAAATCGGTGAGGGAGGCCCTTACTATTAGGTATTTGTTATTTTGTTACTATTCATTTCTGCGTGAAATCCCAATTGCTGAAGCTTTGTCCTCATGTATTGTAAAAATGAAGAGGCCCTTATTATTTCCCTACCCTTAGCTTAGATAAATAGTGTGCAATGTGTGTATAAATAATACTAAAACACTTCTATGTATCTCTTGTCATGACAACAGTATATGAATTAAAGTTATGATGTAATTTAGAAAAATAACAATTATGTTTTTAATTCTGCAACAATCGGTGAAGTCGCGGAATTAGTATTAGAGACAGGCGATGTTATCACGACGATTTCACAACAAATAATACACCAAACAAATCAATATGATAAAGAATTAGTATTTCATCGTCCGCTCTTTTAGCCTCGTCCGAATTAGTATTTCATCGTAAACTGGAAATTATTTTTACATGGCCATATTTTTTTATAAACTGTTTGAGTCTTTGAAAACGATAACGATTTAGTTTGTCATCACAGCTTCCATCACTTGGCCGATTAGCTCAGTTGGTTAGAGCGTCGTGTTAATAACGCGAATGTCATGGATTCGAGCCCCATATTGGCCAAAAGTTATTATTTTCCCAGTGTTTATGGGTACACGCATGCGGAACGGAATAAGCTGTCAAATATTTGTGAATGCGTTATTCCGTTATCGGGGCACGAGATTGTTGAAATTGGTCGCATGTCATCTGAAACTGAATTATTTTTTTATAAACTGTTTGAGTTTTTAATTGCAAACGTGGCATCAAAATGTAGCAAGTACAACTTTCAAATTCAAAGGTCTATCTATGTCAATTGTACAGGGTGTCCAAAAATATTGATACCTTTTTAAAGCTCTATATCTCCGGTAAATTAACGGGATTAACTTAATACATCAATATTGAAATAAACCCGACGGAAATATGTCAGCAAAGACTTTTCTTTCCGCCATACATACATGTGCATACTACTACTAGAGACGGGCGATGTTATCACGACGATTTCACACCAGATAATACACCAAAAAAATCATTATGATAAAGAATTAGTATTTCATCAATGCTTCCATCACTTGGCCGATTAGCTCAGTTGGTTAGAGCGTCGTGCTAATAACGCGAATGTCATGGGTTCGAGCCCCATATTGGCCAAAAGTTTCTCTTTTCCTAAAATAACCCAGTGTTCATGGATGACACATACGGAACGGAATAAGCCATAAGCTGTTAATGTATAATGCATTTATTCCGTTATCGGGGCACGACATTGTTGAAATTGGTCAGATGTCATTTGAAACTGAATAGGCCAAGTGAAACTTACAGGTAGGTATATCGTTCAGAATTTTCGAAAAATCGGTGGGGGAGGCCCTTACTATTAGTTATTTGTTATTTTTGTTACTATTCATTTCTGCGTAAAATTCCAATTGCGGAAGCTTTGTCCTCATATATTGTAAAAATGAAGAGGACCTTATTATTTTTTGTAATTTCCTCATTTTCCTACACTTAGCTTAGAGAAATAGCGTGCAATGTGTTAATGGATAATACTAAAACACTTCTATGCATCTCTCATATTTTTTTATGAACTGTTTTAGTCTTTGGTAACGATTTAGTTTTTTATCACAGCTTCCATCACTTTGCCGATTAGCTCAGTTGGTTAGAGCGTCGTGCTAATAACGCGAATGTCATGGGTTCGAGCCCCATATTGGCCAAAAGTTTCTCTTTTCCCAAAAGTGTTTATGGTACATGCATGCGGAACGGAATAAGCTGTCAAATATTTGTGAATGCGTTATTCCGTTATCGGGGCACGACATTGTTGAAATTTGTCGCATGTCATCTGAAACTGATTTTTTTTTTTATAAACTGTTCGAGTCTTTGGTAGCAAACGTGGCATCAAAATGTAGCAAGTACAACTTTCAAATTCAAAGGTCTATGTCAATTGTTCAGGGTGTCCCAAAAATATCGATACCTTTTTAAAGCTATCTCCGGTAATGTATGCTTCGTATCGTATGGACAATGAGAAGGACCAATGTCAGTATTATTGAAGAAATAGGGGTGTCTAAACGACTTCTTCATGCTATCAACACCCAAATGCTGAGCTACTTTGGCCATATCTCACGTCGCAAGGGAAATAACCTAGAGAAGATGATCATGCAAGGCATGATTGAAGGGAAGCGCAAGAGAGGCAGACCTCGTTCCCGGTGGATTGACCAAATAAAGTTGATTACTGGACACCCGCTCCGTGATTGTTACTCTTTTGCTATAATCTTTATTTGTGGCGTAGTATCTGTAAGGTCACGAGCTGTAAGTCATGACAGGACCGAACCAACCAATCTCCGGTAAATTAACGGGATTAACTTAATACATCAATATTGAAATAAACCCGACGGAAATATGTCAGTTAAGTCTTTCCTTTGCGCCAAACATACATACTACTACTAGAGACAGGCGATGTTATCACGACGATTTCACAACAGATAATACACCAAACAAATCATTATGATAAAGAATTAGTATTTCATCAATGCTTCCATCACTTGGCCGATTAGCTCAGTTGGTTAGAGCGTCGTGCTAATAACGCGAATGTCATGGGTTCGAGCCCCATATTGGCCAAACGTTTCTCTTTTCCTAAAATGACCCAGTGACGGAATAAGCCATAAGCTGTGAATGTATAACATTGTTGAAATTGGTCAGATGTCATTTGAAACTGAATAGGCCAAGTATATCGTTCAGAATTTAAAAAAAAAATCGGTGGGGGAGGCCCTTACTATTAGATATTTGTTATTTTTGTTACTATTCATTTCTGCTTTCTGCGTGAAATTCCAATTGCTGAAGCTTTGTCCTCATATATATATTGTAAAAATGAAGAAGCCCTTATTATATTTTGTAATTTGCTCATTTCCCTACACTTAGCTTAGGGAGCAGTTCCATTTATACGCGATAAATTTATCGCGACTGTATCGGTGCCTGATATGTTTTGGACCCGATGTTTTTCAAGTTGATTCGCGATAAAATAGTCATCAGGCCCCGATAAAATAGACATCGGGGCCCGATACGAGGCCTCTGCCATACCCTGGGGTATGTTTAGCAAATAGAGCGGGACATTGTTTAGCAAATACACGAGGATAATACAATTTACGTTAAACATCCATAATCAATAACATTATCTCTAAAAACATGAAATGCTGAATTTGTACCTTACAACTAGAATAAATAACCCGAAGCTCTATTTACATACCGACCACTTATATTTCGTTATATTTAAACAAGCGGTAATACGCTACTCGATAAATAATCCTTTGCTACTCGCAACTGTACGCGATAAAAATCTCATCGGGGCCTGATAAAAAACTCATCGGGGCCCGGAACATTCTCGCAATTTTTATCGCGTACAAATGGAACTGCTCCCTTAGAGAAATAGTGGGTAATGTGTTAATGAATAATACTAAAACACTTCTATGCATCTCATATTCTTTTATAAACTGTTTTAGTCTTTGGTAACGATTTAGTTTTTTTATCACAGCTTCCATCACTTTGCCGATTAGCTCAGTTGGTTAGAGCGTCGTGCTAATAACGCGAATGTTATGGGTTCGAGCCTCATATTGGCCAAAAGTTTCTCTTTTCCCAACATGACCAGTGTTTATGGGTACATGCATGCGGAACGGAATAAGCTGTCAAATATTTGTGAATGCGTTATTCCGTTATCGGGGCACGACATTGTTGAAATTTGTCGCATGTCATCTGAAACTGAATTAAATTTTTTATAAACTGTTTGAGTCTTTAGTATAGCAAACGTGGCATCAAAATGTAGCAAGTACAACTTTCAAATTCAAAAGTCTATGTCAATTGTACAGGATTTCCCAAAAAATATCGATACCTTTTTAAAGCTCTATATCTCCGGTAAATCAACGGGATTAACTTAATACATCAATATTGAAATAAACCCGACGGAAATAGGTCAGCAAAGTCTTTTCTTTGCGCCATACATACATACTACTACTAAAGACAGGCGATGTTATCACGACGATTTCACAACAGATAATACACCAAACAAATCATTATGATAAAGAATTAGTATTTCATTAATGCTTCCATCACTTGGCCGATTAGCTCAGTTGGTTAGAGCGTCGTGCTAATAACGCGAATGTCATGGGTTCGAGCCCCATATTGGCCAAAAGTTTCTCTTTTCCTAAAATGACCCAATGTGTGACACATACGGAACGGAATAAGCCATTAGCTGTGAATGTATAATGTGTTTATTCCGTTATCGGGGCACGACATTGTTGAAATTGGTCAGATGTCATTTGAAACTGAATAGGTCAAGTACAACTTACAGGTATATCGTTCAGAATTTTCAAAAAAAAATCGGTGAGGAGGCCCTTACTAGTATTAGTTATTTGTTATTTTTGTTACTATACATTTCTGCGTGAAATTCCAATTGCTGAAGCTTTGTCCTCATATATTGTAAAAATGAAGAGGCCTTTATTATTTTTGTAATTTCCTCATTTCCCTACCCTTAGCTAGAGAAATAGTGTGCAATGTGTTTATAAATAATACTAAAACACTTCTATGTATCTCTTGTCATGACAACAGTATATGAATTAAAGTTATGATGTAATTTAGAAAAATAACAATTATGTTTTTAATTCTCCAACAATCGGTGAAGTCGCGGACGATAAACTGGAAATTATTTTTACACGGCCATATTTTTTTATAAACTGTTTGAGTTTTTGAAAACGATTTAGTTTTTCATCACAGCTTCCATCACTTGGCTGATTAGCTCAGTTGGTTAGAGCGTCGTGCTAATAACGCGAATGACATGGGTTCGAGCACCGTATTGGCTAAAAGTTTGTCTTTTCCCAGTGTTTATGGGTACACGCATGCCCGGGCACGCATGCGGAACGGAATAAGCTGTCAAATAGTTGTGAATGCGTGTTTCCCATTGTTGAAATTGGTCAGATATCATTTGAATCTGAATAGGCCAAGTACAACTTACAGGTATATCGTTCAGAATTTTCAAAAAATCGGTGAGGGAGGCCCTTACTATTAGTTATTTGTTATTTTTGTTACTATTCATTTTTGCGTAAAATTCCAATTGCTGAAGCTTTGTCCTCATATATTGTAAAAATGAAGAGGCCTTTATTATTTTTTGTAATTTCCTCATTTCCCTACCCATAGCTAGAGAAATAGTGTGCAATGTGTTTATAAATAATACTAAAACACTTCTATGTGTCTCTTGTCATGACAACAGTATATGAATTAAAGTTATGATGTAATTTAGAAAAATAACAATTATGTTTTTAATTCTCCAACAATCGGTAAAGTCGCGGACGATAAACTGGAAATTATTTTTACACAGCCTTATTTTTTTATAAACTGTTTGAGTCTTTGAAAACGATTTAGTTTTTCATCACAGCTTCCATCACTTTGCCGATTAGCTCAGTTGGTTAGAGCGTCGTGCTAATAACGCGAATGTCATGGGTTCGAGCCCCATATTGGCCAAAAGTTTCTCTTTTCCCAAAAGTGTTATGGTACATGCATGCGGAACGGAATAAGCTGTCAAATATTTGTGAATGCGTTATTCCGTTATCGGGGCACGACATTGTTGAAATTTGTCGCATGTCATCTGAAACTGAATTATTTCTTTATAAACTGTTTGAGTTTTTGGTTGCAAACATGGCATCAAAATGTAGCAAGTACAACTTTTAAATTCAAAGGTGTTTGTCAATTGTACAGGGTGTCCAAAAATATCGATACCATTTTAAAGCTCTATATCTCCGGTAAATTAACGCGATTAAGTTAATACATCAATATTGAAATAAACCCGAAGGAAATATGTCAGCAAAGTCTTTTCTTTGCGCCATACATACATACTACTACTAGAGACAGGCGGCGATGTTATCACGACGATTTCACAACAGATAATACACCAAACAAATCATTATGATAAAGAATTAGTATTTCATCAATGCTTCCATCGCTTGGCCGATTAGCTCAGTTGGTTAGAGCGTCGTGCTAATAACGCGAATGTCATGGGTTCGAGCCCCATATTGGCCAAAAGTTAATATTTTCCTAAAATGACCCAGTGTTCATTGGTGACACATACGGAACGGAATTAGCCATAAGCTGTGAATGTATAATGCGTTTGTTCCGTTATCGGGGCACGACATTGTTGAAATTGGTCAGATGAATCTGAATAGGCCAAGTACAACTTACAGGTATATCGTTCAGAATTTTCAAAAAATCGGTGAGGGAGGCCCTTACTATTAGTTATTTGTTATTTTTGTTACTATTCATTTATGCTCTATATCTCCGGTAAATTAACGGGATTAAGTTAATACATCAACATTGAAATAAACCCGACGGAAATATGTCAGCAAAGTCTTTTCTTTGCGCCATACATACATATTACTACTAAAGACAGGCGATGTTATCACGACGATTTCACAACAGATAATACACCAAACAAATCATTATGATAAAGAATTAGTATGTCATCAATGCTTCCATCACTTGGCCGATTAGCTCAGTTGGTTAGAGCGTCGTGCTAATAACGCGAATGTCATGGGTTCGAGCCCCATATTGGCCAAAAGTTACTCTTTTCCTAAAATGACCCAGTGTTCATGGGTGACACATACGGAACGGAATTAGCCATAAGCTGTGAATGTATAATGCGTTTATTCCGTTATCGGGGCACGACATTGTTGAAATTGGTCAGATGTCATTTGAATCTGAATAGGCCAAGTACAACTTACAGGTATATCGTTCAGAATTTTCAAAAAAAAATCGGTGAGGGAGGCCCTTACTATTAGTTATTTGTTATTTTGTTACTATTCATTTCTGCGTGAAATTCCAATAGCTGAAGCTTTGTCCTCATATATTGTAAAAATGAAGAGGCCCTTATTATTTCCCTACCCTTAGCTTAGAGAAATAGTGTGCAATGTGTGTATACATAATACTAAAACACTTCTATGTATCTCTTGTCATGACAACAGTATATGAATTAAAGTTTTGAGTTTTTGGTTGCAAACGTGGCATCAAAATGTAGCAAGTACAACTTTCAAATTCAAAGATCTATATCAATTGTACAGGGTGTCCAAAAAAATATCGATATTTTTTAAAGCTCTATATCTCCGGTAAATTAACGGGATTAACTTACTACGTCAATATTAAAATAAACCCGACGGAAATATGTCAGCAAAGACTTTTCTTTGCGCCATACATACATACTACTACTAGAGACAGGCGATGTTATCACGACGATTTCACAACAGATAATACACCAAACAAATCATTATGATAAAGAATTAGTATTTCATCGTCCGTTTTAGCATCGTCCGAATTAGTATTTCATCGTAAACTGGAACTTATTTTTACATGGCCATATTTTTTTATAAACTGTTTGAGTCTTTGAAAACGATAACGATTTAGTTTTTCATCACAGCTTCCATCACTTGGCCGATTAGCTCAGTTGGTTAGAGCGTCGTGCTAATAACGCGAATGTCATGGGTTCGAGCCCCATATTGACCAAAAGTTTCTCTTTTCCTAAAATGACCCAGTGTTCATGGATGAACGCATACGGAACGGAATAAGCCATAAGCTGTGAATGTACATTATAATGCGTTTATTCCATTATCAGGGCACGACATTGTTGTAATTGGTCAGATATCACTTGAAACTGAATAGGCCAAGTAAAACTTACAGGTATATCGTTCAGACTTTTAAAAAAAATCGGTGAGGGAGGCCCTTACTATTAGTTATTTGTTATTTTTGTTACTATTCATTTCTGCGTGAAATTCCAAATGCTGAAGTATTATCCTCATATATTGTAAAAATGAAGAGGCCCTTATTATTTTTTATAATTTCCTCATTTCCCTAGTAATAGAATAGTGTGCAATGTATTTATAAATAATACTAAAACACTTCTATGCATCTCTTGTCACGACAACAGCATATGAATTAAAGTTATGAAGTACGAGGGGTATCAAAAAAATTGTCTCTTTTCACAGAATGACACATACGGAACGGAATAAAGCCATAAGCTGTGAATGTTTATTCCGTTATCAGGGCACGATATTGTTGAAATTAATCAGATATCATTTGAATCTGAATAGGCCAAGTACAACTTACGGGTATATCGTTCAGAATTTTCAAAAAATCGGTGAGGGAGGTCCTTACTATTAGTTATTTGTTATTTTTGTTACTATTCATTTCTGCGTAAAATTCCAATTCCTGAAGATTTGTCCTCATATATTGTAAAAATGAAGAGGCCCTTATTATTTTTTGTAATTTCCTCATGTCCCTTCCCTTAGCTAGAGAAATAGTGTGCAATGTGTTTATAAATAATACTAAAACACTTCTATGTAAACACTTATCTCATCAATGCTTCCATCGCTTGGCCGATTAGCTCAGTTGGTTAGAGCGTCGTGCTAATAACGCTAATGTCATGGGTTCGAGCCCCATATTGGCCAAAAGTTTCTCTTTTCCCAAAAGTGTTTATGGTACATGCATGCGGAACGGAATAAGCTGTCAAATATTTGTGAATGCGTTATTCCGTTATCGGGGCACGACATTGTTGAAATTGGTCGCATGTCATCTGAAACTTAATTATTTCTTTATAAACTGTTTGAGTTTTTGGTTGCAAACATGGCATCAAAATGTAGCAAGTACAACTTTTAAATTCAAAGGTCTTTGTCAATTGTACAGGGTGTCCAAAAATATCGATACCATTTTAATGCTCTATATCTCCGGTAAATTAACGGGATTAAGTTAATACATCAACATTGAAATAAACCCGACGGAAATATGTCAGCAAAGTCTTTTCTTTGCGCCATACATACATATTACTACTAAAGACAGGCGATGTTATCACGACGATTTCACAACAGATAATACACCAAACAAATCATTATGATAAAGAATTAGTATTTCATTAATGCTTCCATCACTTGGCCGATTAGCTCAGTTGGTTAGAGCGTCGTGCTAATAACGCGAATGTCATGGGTTCGAGCCCCATATTGGCCAAAGGTTTCTCATTTTCCTAAAATGACCCAGTGTTCATGGGTGACACATACGGAACGGAATTAGCCATAAGCTGTGAATGTATAATGCGTTTATTCTGTTATCGGGGCACGACATTGTTGAAATTGGTCAGATGTCATTTGAATCTGAATAGGCCAAGTACAACTTAGGCCTATTAAAAAAATAAACATGTTTCCCGTCCCCGCCCGCCTCCCTTTTGGCCGCCGCCTCCTATTTTTTACTATTTACTATTTCCGAAAATTCTGTAAAATATATATATATATATTTTTTTTTTTTTTTTTTTATTTTTTAATTTTTTATTTTTTTAAATTTTTTTAGTGATTGATCCTTTGCCCATAGGAATGGCAGGTGTAATAGAAATGCTGTATCATTTCATAGCATGTTCATGCCATTCATGACACGGAATTATTGACATGGCTTCTCAAATAGTACCATCATGGATTCATGGGGACCAATACATGTAGGCCTACATCCTTTCGATCAATGATGTTTTGTTCCTCATTCAACCTGAAAAATGAAGAAAACATAAAGAAACAATGTGTACTTCGCTCTATATATTAGGTAAACCTTTTCATATTTGTATTCCTCTGGCAATTAGAGTGGAAAATCCTGTTTAGGAGTGTCTGTAACACTGTCAGTTGGTCACTTTCGACTTGGCGGCCATCTTGAAAAAATAGCAAAAAATGGGAAAATAGTAAATAGTAAGACCCTCCCTCCTCCTTTTTTTAAAAAGTCCGGACGGGAAACATGTAATTTTTTTTACTATGCCTTACAGGTATATCGTTCAGAATTTTCAAAAAAAAATCGGTGAGGGAGGCCCTTACTATTAGTTATTTGTTATTTTGTTACTATTCATTTCTGCGTGAAATTCCAATAGCTGAACCTTTGTCCTCATATATTGTAAAAATGAAGAGGCCCTTATTATTTCCCTACCCTTAGCTTAGAGAAATAGTGTGCAATGTGTGTATACATAATACTAAAACACTTCTATGTATCTCTTGTCATGACAACAGTATATGAATTAAAGTTTGAGTTTTTGGTTGCAAACGTGGCATCAAAATGTAGCAAGTACAACTTTCAAATTCAAAGATCTATGTCAATTGTACAGGGTGTCCAAAAAAATATCGATATTTTTTAAAGCTCTATATCTCCGGTTAATTAACGGGATTAACTTAATACGTCAATATTGAAATAAACCCGACGGAAATATGTCAGCAAAGACTTTTCTTTGCGCCATACATACATACTACTACTAGAGACAGGCGATGTTATCACGATGATTTCACAACAGATAATACACCAAACAAATCATTATGATAAAGAATTAGTATTTCATCGTCCGTTTTAGCATCGTCCGAATTAGTATTTCATCGTAAACTGGAACTTATTTTTACATGGCCATATTTTTTTATAAACTGTTTGAGTCTTTGAAAACGATAACGATTTAGTTTTTCATCACAGCTTCCATCACTTGGCCGATTAGCTCAGTTGGTTAGAGCGTCGTGCTAATAACGCGAATGTCATGGGTTCGAGCCCCATATTGACCAAAGGTTTCTCTTTTCCTAAAATGACCCAGTGTTCATGGATGAACGCATACCGAACGGAATAAGCCATAAGCTGTGAATGTACATTATAATGCGTTTATTCCATTATCAGGGCACGACATTGTTGAAATTGGTCAGATATCACTTGAAACTGAATAGGCCAAGTAAAACTTACGGAAAAAGTGTACTTTAGCTCCCAGATACTAGACTGTACTAGTATCGACCAATACTAGAACACCCAGTATCGTTCAATACTGGTACATTATTTTGTTCCAGTATCGCTCGATACTGGCACGTTTAAAATGTTCCAGTATTGCCCGATACTGGAACAAAATAATGTACCAGTATCGATCAATACTGGTACATTATTTTGTTCCAGTATCAGTCAATACTGGTAGAATGTGTACCAGTATCGCCCGATGCTGGTACATGAAAAATGTTCCAGTATCGCCCAATATTGGAACATGAGAAATGTACCATTATCGCCCAATACTAGAACATTAAAAATGTGCCAGTATCGCCCAATACTGGAACATGAAAAGTGTGCCAGTATCACCCAATACAATATCGGTGATGTTGGCTTGTATGGTTATTTTCTCTTTCTGGAAAATAGGGTGGCTCTGAAAAGAGCCGTTTTGTGGTATTCACAACTGCCTGTGATGTGTCAAGCGACGGGACTCTTTGGGAGGTTCGTCTCTTCTCTCGTGCGGTTTATTCTATACGTTGGCGAGTGTCTAATGTTGATATGTGTCGGTGTTTCCGTTTCTTAATGACTGCAGCTGGTTGTTCTTTTTGGATGGACCCGTCGAAGCTGTTGTCTGAGACACTTCATTATTATTATTTGTTTGGTTATTCGTGACAAGTACAAACACCTTACGCTTGACGTCACAATGACATTATAAACATGGCCTCAACATGCCGTTTTATATTTGTGTAGTGAAATATACATGTAATGTAGGCCAACATTAAAATGTTTGCCAAAAAACTCGATATTGGAATGTCATGACATAGCTACTTGTTTGTTTTTCAATGCAAATATGGGGTTTTCAACGCAAAAATCACAACATTTTAATCAAAATCAAGGACGGCCTATAAACTATTTAATATGTCACATGGAATAATAAATAATGTTTAAAAAATTATATGAATACGAAAAAAAAAGACGAAGAAAAAAGACGAAGATTTGTTTCTTCTGAGAGTACTGTAATTTTCTGAATAAAATAAATGATGAAAGAATTAATTAAAAGTCACAAGGTTCGGATTGTACATGTTTTAGTGTTGGCTAACGCGCGGCGTGTTGACAGCCTTATAGCCGAGAGCAGCGTTTATGACCGGTGGTGCCATTGTTAGCACGCACATTGGCTCCTATGTTGTGTAAGCTTGTTTGGTTCGCGACTTTTTCTGCCACGTCCGCAAAAGGGGAATAAAAGCCGAGCAAGCAGCGCAACATCATTATCGAGCGATACTGGAACGATTTACATGTTCCAGTATCGAGCGATACTGGAACATTAAATTGTGTTCCAGTATCGAGCGATACTGGAACGATTTACATGTTCCAGTATCGAGCGATACTGGAACAAAATGTTCCAGTATTGGGCGATACTGGAACATTTAATTTGTTCCAGTATCGATTGATACTGGAATGAAACCGTTCCAGTATCGGGCGATACTGGAACACATGCAGTGTTCCAGTATCGGTCGATACTGGAACAAAATTTGATGTTCCAGTATCGACCGATACTGGAACATGTTAATTGTTCCAGTATCGAGCGATACTGGCAAAATTCATATACCAGTATCGGTCGGTACTGGTATACCAGTATCTGGGACCTAAAGTACACTTTTTCCAAACTTACAGGTATATCGTTCAGACTTTTAAAAAAAATCGGTGAGGGAGGCCCTTACTATTAGTTATTTGTTATTTTTGTTACTATTCATTTCTGCGTGAAATTCCAAATGCTGAAGTATTATCCTCATATATTGTAAAAATGAAGAGGCCCTTATTATTTTTTATAATTTCCTCATTTCCCTAGTAATAGAATAGTGTGCAATGTATTTATAAATAATACTAAAACACTTCTATGCATCTCTTGTCACGACAACAGCATATGAATTAAAGTTATGAAGTACGAGGGGTATCAAAAAGTTATTGACATCACCAAGAAGTGAAGGAATCAGACACTTTTTTTTGTTACGTGACCCTTCAGACATCTTTAAAAAGTCACTGTGCAAAGTCACACATCTCTCCCACTATGTATTACCTGTCCACAGACCGCCATTGTAGAGATCCTCATATTGACCGCCATTGATTGATCCTCAGATTGCCTCACATTGCGTTTTTCCCAAAACAGCAATAAATAGTTTAAAGTGTTGACAGACACTGCTTGTCAACTTGAATCCCTTGCTTGTAGAAGAACAAAACAGTGTCTTAAATTTGTATCAGGCCTGGCCGACAATATCAGAACAAAACATATCCTTCCCAACACCAGATTTGAAGTTCATGGCAGAAGACTACGTAATGCAGATTCAGTTTCACAATTATCATTTAGAACATCCCGCTTTCAGAACAGCCCTGTGCCTTATTTTGTCAATCTTTTGAACAATTCATTTTAGGTGACTGCCCAGTATACATGTATTGTGATTTTATGTACCAGTCAGTAGGGAGGTCACGCTGCATGTCATATTTTGTTATACGCAAGAAAACAATGGAGTATCAGTGACTGCAATATTTGCTAGATATAGCTTCGGAAAATGGTCTATTTGGGCATCTCAAAAACTGAGAAACGTGCTAAAAATCAAATAGAATTTTAGAGGAGGGTCAATAACATCTGCAGATCGGTAAAATGTATAGTATTAAACACGTTTTGTGACCAAATTTATGTCGTAAAATGTTGGAAAATTCACGTTTTGAAAATCTGTGGTCTTCGAAAATACAGGAATCCTAACTCATTCTAAACCTCATCAAATCATGAAATGAACCCTCGTCTACCAAAAATTCCGTGTACGTATTGCTCTATCTGCTTGGAGATAGCGAAGACCACGGAAACTTCATAGCTTCATACCACGGAATGAAATCCGCCATTAGGCGCCATAGACATTACATGGCGAACATCGTACAGATTTGCACTGCAGTCCTCTGTGTAGGGAGTTTTGACAATAGCAAGGTCGTTCGACTATTGTGTTTGTGCATGTATGTGACTACTGACCCCGTTTAACAATCTTCATAGCTTTCATATAAGGTCACGTTTTTTAACCTCGGCACCACAAAAAGGTGGTTTTGTTACATTTTAGAGACTTTTTTGTCTTTAGGCTATTGTATTTGAGTAACTCTCTATCAAATTGACTTGTGTTTGAGCTTATCTTAAAGACAATTTAATACCTTTTAATAATCTGAAGAGAGAAAAAATCTATCACTTTTACTTTAATTATTACAGCTCGTTAAGTATAATTAGTCAGGGTGGTTGAGGGAGCGGAGGAGGAGGGAGTGGAGGAGGAGTAGGGATAGCTGTGTAATATTAGGTGCAAATGGAATTTTTGTCTTTAGGCTTTGGTATTTTTGTAACCCTCTATCAGATTAACTTATGTTTGGGCTTATTTTAAAGATAATTTAATACCCTTTAATAATCTGAAGAGGATTTCTTGTTATCACTTTCGATTTGATTAATATAGCTCGTTAAGTATGATTAGTCGGGGGTGGTTGAGGAGAAGGAAGGAATTGCTGTGTAATATACGGGTGAAAATGGAGTGCTGTCCTGTAATTTATAGCTTTCTTATACTTAGTCTTGATGTCATCTTGGTTCTAAATGATATAAGCATGCTTTACACCATTTACATAAAGTATTAATTAAGCTAATTAATTAATTTTGAAATCTGTGGATGAACCACCCTGTATATTAAATTATCACGCGAAACAGTACTTTTTAATGTCATGGTGATGATTTACCTTAATGCTAACACTCAAACCTGATCACAACTGTATCTCTTTTAGGCTCATTGCAATATATTTGATCACTTGTCTAATTTAGTGGGGTTTTTCAGTATTTGAAATGGCATATTTTGACCACCCTGTATATATATTTCCTAATAAGCCGGCCAATTAATGTTGGCTGGATGGGTAATTTACTCAAACACAATAAAAACATCCCTAGCCTTCATATAACTCCTGCATATAGACAGTGGAAGAAAAAAAGTAAATCATCATTTTGTATAAAACTTCAATTGTTACACCCTGTATAATGTTAGGTCACCCTGTATATTTGATTTCTAGTTCGCATATTTACAATCCTTAGGTTATAAGCATTCTAAATATATATGGTTTCATACCCTTTAGATGTAAACATTTTGATATATTCTACTGAAACTGCAAAAGGAGGAAATTTCATGAAATATACCCATGTAACACAAATGTACCCCAGGTTAAAAAACGTGACCATAAGGCTTGGGTGACCTAACTATTGACTGGTACTGTTTACATTTACATTTTGTGATTATTTGATAATGTGCAATATTAGGTCAATATCATATTGGGGGGGGGGGGGGGAGGGTGGCGGGGGTGGCTATTAGTTCTTTTCATGTGCAATGTTGTTTGGAAGGTGGGCTTGTGAGTTTGTGTATGAGTGCATGCTTAGTGGATACATGTGGTGTCAAATTGTGTGGTAAAGGGGGTTTATGTGTGCCTTTTTTTTCTTCTTTTTTTTGGTCAATTTTTGTACAATTCATTTTTACTGCCCAGTTACATGTATTGAGATTTGATGTACTGTTAACATTTACATGTTGTGATTATGTGATAATGTGCAATTTTTTAGGTCTTTAGGGGGGGGGGGGGGGGGGGGGGGCGCTATTAGTACTTTTCATGTGCAGTGTTGTTTGGGAGGTGGGCTTGTGAGTTTGTGTATGAGTGCATGCTTAGTGGATAAATGTGTTGTCGGGGTGTGTGGTATAGGGGGTTTATGTGTGGAGGGGTGAGTGTACACTTGTGGGGTGAGGATGTTTGTTTCATTTGCTTGTAAATGTGTGTGTTTGGATTCTTAAATAATTTTTGTGTGGGGATTTGCAATCATAATTATGTATTTTATATGTTATCGCTGTTTTATCATGTATTTATATGTATTTTTGATGATAATATTATATGTTTTTATATTGTAAAAAATGCGCAATTTGGCCTTTGGCCACGATGTTATTTTATAATAAATTGAATTGAATTGAATTGAGAAAGGGGTCAAAGGTCATTACAAACAAGCTTGGTGACAATAATCTTGTGGTTAACATGGGGTGTACACATAGTAACCTCTAATGACCCCTACATGACCTTTGAGCGTCGTGCTAATAATGCGAATGTCATGGTTTCGAGCCCCATATTGGCCAAAAGTTTCCCTTTTCCCAGTATGACCAAGTATTTATGGGTACATGCCAGGGATAGCACCTGAGCAAAAATGTGAGAGGTCCCATGAACATTTTCATGACCCCGTAGGACTTCAAAGAACAAATTTAAGGGGTCCCCCAAGAAATTAAGGGGTCCTGAAGTTTGGGTATTTGACAATTTTACTTTTTTACGGACAGTTTTAATGAGTTTATATTGTGAGCAAAGGATGAATACGTAATTTACAGAATTTCTTAAGGTTTCAATTTCCATACATCGTCAAATTTAAGGGGTCCCTTCAATTTTGATCGGGACCCGCAAGTCTTTCCAATTTGAAACCTGACGCGTCACTATAAGAAAGTGAGAGGTCTAGGACGCGCAGACGCGTCAGAATGCGACCCCTGGTACACGCATAGGAAACAGAATAAGCCATAAGCTGTGAATGGATAATGCGTTTATTTTCTTATCGGGGCACGACATTGTTGAAATAAAAGCTAATTTAATTGAATTAAAAGCAAAGGCAAAGGTAAAGGAATAGGCCCTTATTCTTTTTTGTTATTTCCTTACTTCCCTACCCTTAGCTTAGGGAAATAGTGTGCAATGTGTTTATACATAATACTAAAACACTTCTATGGATCTGTTTTCATGACAACAGCATATGAATTAAAGTTATGAAGCAATTTAGGAAAACAATCAGTGAATTTGATCGAATCGAATCGAATCAAATTAAATTAAGTTAAAAAAAATCAGGTCAAATCAAAGCAAAGCAAAGCAAAACTAAACTAAACTAATAAAGTTCTATGAAACTTTATAGAGAGTGCTACACTAGCAACCAAAAGTATTAGGACACTTTGCAAGCTGCAAATTGAGAGAAAACACTGGGAATCTATTCAACTACTGTGTTAGGTTTTTGGTATTCTAGGGTTATAAAATTAATGGAAAGTTCTTAAAAGTTTGTTACAATAAATTTGGGATGCTATTCCTACTTGAGACATTATTATTTAAAAGGAAAACATTTGCAACAATATATCAGTGATTAAGGTTTTTTGCTGGATACATGTATATTTAGTTAATTTGACAAATAGCTTGACAACAATTCTTAAGTCATGATGAAATGATAGCCCTGTGTAGTGTGCCCAGGTCATGTGGGTGCTATGAGAAAGTACAGAGAATCTGGTTGGTTTCCATTTAAAATATGAAAGTAAAGGTGTCAAAATGAAACTAAATTTCCCTCCCAAATATCTTATTTTGAAGATGAATGAAGAGATCAGGTGTCAATATGTGTGAGAGATTAAAGACTAGTGACAATATTGGGATTAGTTTTACTTCAGTGAATCCATTGAAAAACAATTGAGAAGGGTGTTTTTGAAAGGAAGTCAACATTGTCAGACTATCCACCATAGGATTACATTGGCTACAATGAGGTTGATGAATTATTCATGAGCTATTTCCAATGGAAAATTTGAATGGGGATTTCAAGAAGGCACATGTTTTCTTTAATTCCATGTAATTGAATTAGCAGATGTTATAGGAAACATGAATTTATTAATGAGAAGAGATTCAACAACACATTTGTTCAACTCGTAGTGAAATATTACACTCCAAATTGAATATATGGGATGATTTTGACACCATAACCAAGTGTCCTAATACTTTTGGTTGCTAGTGTATATGAAAAAGCTTTGTCCTCATATATTGTAAACATGAAGAGGCCTACATTATTTTTTGTTATTTCCTCATTTCCCTACCTTAGCATAGAGAAATAGTGCGCAATGTGTTTATAAATAATACTTCTATGCATCTCTTTTCATGATAACAGTATATGAATTAAGTCACTGAAGCGATTTAGAAAAAAACAATCATGTTTATACTTCTCCAAAAATCGGTGACGTTGCGGACGATACACTGGTAATTTTTTTTTACTTGGGCATATTTTTTTATAAACTGTTTGATTATTTGGTAGGGATTTAGTTTTTCGTCACAGCTTTCACCATTTGGCCAATTAGCTCAGTTGGTTACAGAGTCGTGCTAAGGCCAAACAAATAAAAAGGTTTGTCTCAAAGCTTGCGAAGGCTTCAAAATCGGGCGACGCGCGCGGTTTTTTGTCTTCCATTTTCTTTTTTTTACATTTTTTTTTATTTGTGTGTCAATTTTTACTGTTACTATTTGCAACCGTTGACACTTTCTGATATTGTTTTTCTATTTGAAATGAATATTGTGATGTAGTTGTGTAAAGAACAATTATGCAGCGTTTTATGAATGACTGAGTCATATAAAAGTTTGAGAAAAGGAAAATCTGCCGATATTTTTAATAAAAACTCGAAATAAAAATTTGTAGGGAAAAAAAAAAATTGATTTTACAATTTCCTGCATTTCAGACGCGGTATTTTGGCATTTCAAAACCAATGCGCGTGCAAGCTTTGAGACAAACCTTTTTATTTGTTTGGCCTAAAAACGGGAATGTCATGCAATGCAATTGACGGGAGTGACGATGTAGGTTTGAAATCTTCAGAACCCACTTTTCGGGGTGTTTTAGGCCAAACAAAAAAATAGGTTTGTCTCAAAGCTTGCGCGCGCATTGGTTTTGAAATGCCAAAATACCGCGTCTGAAATGCAGGAAATTGTCAAATCAATTTTTATTTTCCCTACAAATTTTTATTTCAAGTTTTTATCAAAAATATCGGCAGATTTTCCTTTTCTCAAACTTTTACATGACTCAGTTCTTCAAAAAACGCTGCAAAATTGTTTTTTACACAACTACATCACAATATTCATTTCAAATAGAAAAAACAATATCAGAAAGTGTCAACGGTTGCAAATAGTTAGAGTACACAAATAAAAAAATTGTAAAAAAAAAAGAAAAAAGGAAGACAAAAAACCGCGCGCGTCGCCCGATTTTTAAGCCTTCGCAAGCTTTGAGACAAACCTTTTTCTTTTTTTTGCCTTACCTGAAGAACATGCCGTGAAATGTTAGTGATTTACAGTATTTTCTGATATTTATCACAAAGAAAAGTACACACAGAAACACTGGTGTCATTGTTTAGACATGTGCTTTTATTTATTTGAAAACATAGTTATTCATTGTATTATTACATCAATAGAAAATCTAAATATCAAACTTGTTGATGTTTACTAAAATCCATGGCAAAATTGAAGATCTTTGAGTACAATTAAAGTAGACCTCGTGGTAGCATATCATTTTGCTCTTTTCGTCGGCGGTATTACATAGTAGTGATGATTGGTAAACTTTGGTCGTTCTTATGATGTATAACCTATTGTTTGGAAATATTGTTTTCTTAATTGTTTTTAAAAAGTCCCAAAGCCAAAAATTTATTAGTTAATTGGTAATCTAAAAATTGATTTGGTGTACAGAAAAGCTAACAAAATCTTGTTTTAACATTAAATGACGTCACTATGTAATACCACCAATGTTTTGTGATTTAAGGTAACCATACAATTTTTACAGACTACGGCTATGAGGCAACCCATTGTTTATTGAATGAAAGATGTCTTGCTATGTTGCATCTCATTGTATGGTAAAATGAAACAGTCAAAAGTCAGAGATGCAGAATTTGTATTATTAAAGTCAGTTTTTATTTTTCATAAATAAAAATTCTGCGTCTCTGAACAAACACATGTGACTGTTTCATTGTCTATTGACTGTTTCCTTGTCAATTGACAAGTCCTTAATAGCGATTACTAAATGGTACATATGGGTAATTCTTCAATTTTGCAACAATGGATTTCCGTCAGCATCACTCGGAAGTTTGATATTAAGTTTCATCTAGTTTGATGGACTGTGTATTTACATTAATAATAAACACTAATCAGTATATTTGACTGTGTTCACATTAACATTCCATCTATATCCCATTGAAATTGGAATGAAATGACTCTTTTTCTTTCACCCTTCCTTTTTAAATGTCTATTCTGATCTCTACAAAGAATACATGATATAGAAAAAAGATACATAAATATATTACTCAGTTGTTTCATAACAAAATTAAACCAGCATTGAAGACAAAATAACCTATATTTTCATTTTGATCATTACTCTCACAAATCAAATGATTGATGGTATTGGAGATAACAAACATAACAAAATTAAATCTACACTAGACAACACAAAAACCTGTTCTATGGGCTAAAGGACCTCTCTGGGGCGGAGGGGAATTCCAAATGTTGGTGAATTAAAAAAAAATAAAAAAAATAAAAAAGCAAATCTAAAAAGAGTTCACAAAATGTGTAAACAAAATCTTAAATTTTAAGAAAACAAAAAGGGGTCAGTCTGGTCCGTAGAACAGGTTTTTTTGCGTTGCCTAACAAATAAATACTCTATGAATAGAAAGAAGACATACTGTGTGGCATATCAGTATAAATATCATAATATTTATTATTATTTCTAATGTCCTATCAATTTTTAAGGGAAGGGGGAAATGGATAGGTAGGATAGTGGAGTAAGAGTAGTAGATTGGAGGGGGGGGGGGGGTGGGCAGTGGTGTGAACTGACTGTTTCAAACAAGTTAGTATGATGAAGATGTAATAAAGAATCATTGTGGTATGCTTAATTTACAACTGTATATGGGCAATGGTGGCATGCGAGATGAATGTAAAATGAGATATGCAGGACAATTTCTCCAGTGGTTTTCAAGATACATGTAGAAGCAAAAATACACTTTATGTTTGCCCATTGAAGAGTGCACTAACTTCTAGGGTCAAAAAGCCAGTCAGTACAACTCAAAAAACCTGAAACTTGTAAAAAACCTGAAATATCACTAAAAATGTGATTAAAATGTCCCAAAACGGGCTGAAAACAAATATAATTATAATACCACTTTATCACTGAAATATCTTTCAGTGCTCAAGGGGTAATGAGAAAATATGGGTTTTCCTTCCGA
Organism: Ophiura sarsii; assembly: GCA_035610835.1. NCBI lineage: Eukaryota > Metazoa > Echinodermata > Ophiuroidea > Amphilepidida > Ophiuridae > Ophiura > Ophiura sarsii. Next base: position 39,434,832 of record CM069446.1, read on the forward strand.
TACCAAAATCTCACTTTTGATGGGGCAAAGTTAATTTGATCAGGTCACCCTTATATCTTGTCTATTGAATGTATCAATAAATGAATTAATAAATGAATCAATAAATGAATCAATCAATAAATCAATAAATATCAATAAATGAATAAATATCAATAAATGAATAAATGAATAAATTGTATCAATAAATGAATGTATCAATAACATATAACTGACCAACATGAAAATGTGACACTACTTCTGATGCGGTTGAAATGTTACAAAATTGTAAGATTTAATATGCCTATGTAAAGATACCAAAATGTCTAACTTTAATTAACAATTACAGACAACATTGCCCAAAACTGGAAACGCACAAAAGAGTACAACCGAATCAAAATATAAATTTGTAAATGGCAGTTGGCCAAAAATGTAATGATACTAAGCGGAAAGAAAATCAAGGTTTTTTAAATTAAAAAGCGAAGAAATTAATTTTGATCTAAACACGCCATGAAGATACAGATTTTCTTTTTTTAATTCCTTCCAAATTTCCATGACTCATTAACTATATTCTATTCAGTCAGAATCATACAATATTATATATTCATTGCATTATTATTAACCATTTGTCCTCAAGATTTAATCAACAAAAACAAACACAGCTGAGTGAATACAAATATCCATAAATAATGGCGCAACTACATGACCTTCAAACAAAATCATATACATAATGCATAAATGAGAAAACACAGCTATAATTATCATATCCACCATTTAAGTCATAGATCAAATTTTACAAAGTTGACCTAAATCTGAGCGTCTGCCACCATTCTTAATTAAATAGGTTAGGCCACCAAAAAAAGAAATCCTGTTCTGCGGGCCAGACCGACCCATTAGAAATCTGTGGGGAAAAAATGTAACGTACAAATGAATACCGACCCAAATAAAATAAATTGGATTGTCAAAATACAGCTGTTCTGCGGGCCCGACCGACCCATTAGAAACCGGTGGGGGAAAAATTTAACGTACAAATGAATACCGACCCAAATAAAATAAATTGGCTTGTCAAAATACGGCTGTTCTGCGGGCCCGACCGACCCATTAGAAATCGGTGGGGAAAAAATTTAACGTACAAATGAATACCGATCCAAATAAAATAAATTGGCTTGTCAAAATACGGCTGTTCTGCGGGCCAGACCAACCCATTAGAAACCGGTGGGGAAAAATGTAACGTACATATGAATACAGACCCAAATAAAAATAATTGGCTTATCAAAATAAGACAATATTTGGACAGATTTGTTTGATTTTTACAGTTATTTTTCAAGGGGGAAAAGTTCAAATATAAATTAAAATAACTAAACACCCGACCGACCCACCCATCCTGAGAGATCCGTTTGCACGTAGAACAGGGTTCATTTTTTTCGTCGCCGTAGAGATAAGCATCTTTGTGTTTCGTAACAAGTATTATAGTGTTGTATTGTGAATTACATTAACACTTTCCACGCGGCAGGCGGCTGCAGACGACATTCCAAAATGTCACAAAATGTTTCAAAAATGTCCAAATTATTGAATTTCATCCCCATATTTGGAATTACCTTGAGAAATGCATTAAAATAAGTACAAACATTCCTAGTATTAGGTCAGCAACCCTTGAGATAGACTTTGAAAGTTTGGAAACGTTTCTGAAAAATCTGTTTTGTGTATGGTAAAAGTAATGGCCGCGTGGAAAGCGTTAAGCTAGCATTTAAGTGTGGCAAATTTAATAACGGTGAAAGACAAGCACGGTGGGCATTGGCATGTAAGATGAACACATCTCTCACATTATCATTAACACTTTCCACGCGTCAAACTTCTGCAGACGACATTCCAAAATGTCACAAAATGTTTCAAAAATGTAAACATTATTGAATTCTTTACCACATTTGGAACCACCATGAGGAATACATTGAAATAAGTACAAACATGCCAAATATCGGTTCAGTTATCTTGAGATAGGCCTTAAAAGTTGGAATGGTTTCTGAAAAAATGGTTTTGTATATATGGTAAACCAATAGCCACATGAAAAGTGTTAATTTTAGTGCTAAACAGGTGAGGAAAATGTTCACCTCTTTTCCTTTTACTGAATAAACTCTCCCAGGCCTAAATAAGTCAACTTTGTGAATTTGATCGCATTGATATGATCAATTTCGAGGGCTCAGAAACACAAGGCCTTATCTCCATTTTGACAATTTTGAGAAAAAGACTATTGGAGATTTTTAAACATATTGGGGAGATGGAGATGAGGCCTTGTGATACTGGCTATAACTTTGAAAGGGTTGTGTTATGGAGATAAGGCTGTGTGTTACTGGAAAGAGAATTTCTTTCTGAAAATGTTGATACCAAAATCTCAATTTTGAAAAAATTTGTGATGAGGCCTTATGTTTATGAGCCCTCGATTTGTTAATCAGTGGTATCTCCGCAATATTTGGTCTGTAAGAAATACTAGTCAAGGTGGGTTTAGATTGTCAATTTATGAGAATAGCGATATACATATCCCAAATATACAAACAATATGCAATCAATTTTAGGTCCACAACAAGGTCTAATGTTATGTCATCTCCCAGAAGTAAATGGGTTTTAATCAACAACTCACTGTTGTTGGTTTCACTTCCAGGAGGCAGTGAAGTTACTGCATCATTGACATGTTAATGTATCATATACAAACCAGTGCCTACTTGAAACACTGGCATATACACAGCCATTTTCTTATGTCCAGCATTATGGTCACTCTGCTGCTAGTACCTGCATGGGCACTGTATGCCCAGTACCTGCATGGGCACTGTATGCCCAGTACCTGTAATACCCTGTACCTGCATGGGTGCTGTATGCCCAGTACATGTAATGCCCAGTACCTGTATGGGTACTGTTAAGGTACTAGTGAAGTACTACCAAAGTAGCTGCACAGTACAAGTAAATTAACTCTGCCACTTAGGAGCTACTTTGGTTGTACCGTACATGTACTATACAGTTCCCATACAGGTACAAGTAAGGTAACCATGATATGAAAATGGCTGGGTACCTAAAACATGCAAAGAAAAAAATTGCTGGTGTCAACGTCTCTGGGAAGTAAGATTATGGCCAACAGTAGTTTCCGGGAAAAAATTAGTAGCATACACAACTTGAAAATATAGTTCAATGGAGAATAATCTCCAGTTCACCAACTATAGATAGAAAATACAAAGAGTTTCTTTACAAAACAGATAAACTGCATCTGTCAGAAATGAATTGAAGATGCCATTTCAATGATCAGTTTTTTTGGTTGGTAAAACCCAACAATCAAATTCAATGCCATAAATACACTATCAGTTCATGCTTCATAGCAAATAAGAGAACAGCATCGTATGTTACGATCAATTTTGACAGATGCCATTATTTGTTTCCACACATGAACTTTTCATATGGATATTTATGACAGTATCATAATACTGTGTTTGCATTATCAATTCAATTAGATTGCTCTGCATGGACCTATGGTTTGATCAGCTCCATATTGGCGAAGCCACCTTACAGCAGCGAATGAATGCAGAAGGATGCGGGCAAGCATGAAGGCAACGGCGCACTGTGCATCATATGCATGACGTGTGCATGTGTCAATAACTGCGTGCGTATGGCTATAACCGAAAAGAGAACGCTTGGATTACTTTTGCATGTACGCACCCCAGAGAGATAAAAAACAATAATTTCTCGCCAATTTGGAACTGGTTAAACTATAAAAGGCCATGTTTTAAACAGTATATTACTATTGCAATCATTCCATTAGGCATATCAAGAGCAATGTTTCAAAGTTGTGCGGTCACTTAAAAATGTCAACCGATGGAATGCCAAGCAATTTGGCATCTACTGTATCACAACTCCTACATGTATGTAGCTCACAGGAGGATTAAACCTTTATGTACAATTCTATGAAAAATACCTGTTCCCATCACTGGTTCATCTCCCTATTATTCAATAACTGCATTCCATATAGTCTTTAAGAATGCAACCTTTCATCGCTGTTCTGTCAAAACCTTGTATGTGCTTCAGCCCTTCAACATGCATAAAGTACAACTGCCCAGCAGTTATGCTTAGGAAGTGTTGATATATACATGGTCAGGGGCAAGAACACTAGATGTGTTTTTGCCCTTGAACATGTTTTTAGCAGACTGCTTAAGGCTAAACATAGGAAGTATGATACTCTATACATGCTGAAGGGCCGGATTGCGATACAAGGTTTTAACAGAACAGGGACGATTTATATCTTCGATAAGCTACATCAAGCTTGTAGAATACTAGATGTTAAAATGATGGTTCACCAAAACCACAGGAAGTTTACATAATTTCCCATTAGTTTCAGTAATACCCACTCCTATCGGTCTCTCACAATACATTTCATAACAACATAGTTTACATTATATCGTCAGCCTGCTTCGATAATTGCCTCATTTTTTCTAGTTCTTAGAAAACAACAAAAGTATGAAACCTGTTAACTGTGTACCTGTTAACTGTGTACCTGTTACTCATTTTGCATTATTGATGGATGGATATTCATTATGTGGAATGAGGCTTGTATTGTTGATGCCTCAATTGGCGTGCATGGATGCACTAATCCAAGTCATATAGAAACAGATGAACACAGCCATACAATAATTTGATTAATTCCATGGATTTGTCAATGCAAATTTAATAATGCAAAATGAGTAACATGTTGGAGTGGTCTGGTGGCCCTTTTGCAACAAAGCTCTTCATTTATCAACACTTGATTGGTCAATGACTTAGGTATTATAACAGCATGTGCATATAATGTAATGAAGTCATGATTTATGCAAAAAACTCAATTTTGCTGAAAAGTGAGTTAGGCAATTATCGAAGCAGGCTGACGATATGTGATCAGTCACATCAAAAGGGGGATTTTGTCGCAGTATGCATTTAAGATATTGAGGAAGTAAAGCATGAACCTAAGAAAATGAATTTTGACATAATATTGAACATAAAATCTGAATGCATTGATCAAATGTAACAAACCCGGTATCATTTTAAAGCTTACACAATACAGTTTTGCATGTAAATAAAATCTCATTTTTCATTTTGAGCAACAAAAAACCTCCTTTTGATGAGACTAATCTCATATTAAACCGTGTCTTGTTCACACTAAAATGGTAACTCCTATTAATCTTTCAAAAGGTCTTGCATTCATAGCAATTATTTATTCTAACGTAGCATTAGGGGTAGGAAAAAAACAGAGATTGTATTTTGTCCACCCTTATATGTAATATAGTATATAGGGTAGGGAAAGAAATGAGATTGTGTTTTTTTCCACCCCCTACATATCATCAATACACTGCCCAAGTCTATCAGTCTTCAACAAGTCTTTCACACTCAAATATCAACTCCTATCAGTATACCATATCTATAAAACATAGTTATACAATATAGTATGGTCAAATACTAAAATGGCAACATTTGTTTCCCCAAATACCCATCCCAATCTACACATGTGATGCAGCACCTCAAAAGGGGGACTTTGCAGGTGAAGTCAATTTTGGGTTTATTACATTACGTGTGCTCTCAGATCATTTTTTAAGCTTTAAAACACCAAATGTATCACAATTGATCAAGGCATTTATCACAATTGATCAAGGCATTCTGACTCCTAAATTCTTATTATTTTCTTATTTTTTCTGTCTGTTTTCATCTATATCTTGATATAAACACACAGCCGCAGAGTCCCCTTTTGATGTGCAGCATCACATATGTGGGAGGATCAAGGGAAATGAGTCGCATGTCGGCAGTTTTGAATTTTGATATTTGTCCAGCATTCAAAGGCAGGTGAAAATGCTACAGTATGGTCCAAACCCCACTAAAATCAAACTTATAGTTTGAAGTTACAAACAGTTCACCAACTGAGAAAACATGCAAAACATAAGAATTCCCGACATACGACTCATTCCGCTTGATCGCGTCGCATATGTGACCAGTCGCATCAATAAGGACATGTTGTCGGCAAACACAGTTTTGTGATAGGGGCCAATATATTTGTGGAAATATAAAGAAAATAATAGAAAGAAATATGCTTCTTCAAATCATATTTTGTGATTACAAAGTCTGATTGCCTTCAACATGGTATCATTTGAAAACTTGAAATGTCCTCTTTCAAGTCATACCAATAATTCAGATTTGACTCGAGCCACCAACATATCCATTTTGATGTGACGGGTCACATATGTCCATTTATAAATATAAATCCTCATCCACCCACAATTGCACTCTGTTGCACCTAATACATTACTATCTATAAATTAAAAGTTCACATTTTGTCATTTTTGAAAATTTATAAAAGAGAAATAAGATCTTAACCAGTGACTCAACAATCATATTTACTGTTGCCTCCTGAAGATTATTTGTACAGTAAAAATAAATGCGAGTCTATTTTAACACCTGTGTATAAGAGATTTTTATGAATATTCATATTTATTCAATAGACGCACATCACAGTGGGTTGACCTCATGTAAAAAAGTACACCAGGTCAACCTACCTTTCAAAATGGTCAAACGGACATCTGTGATGCGCAATACTTAAACTAGACCTCACATGAGTTTACAAGCATACACAATGAGCTGATCATAAGTATGCTGGCGTGTGTTTACTGTTAGACAGTGGCCGGGTGGGCTGTGTCTTGCATCCATTCTACACATGTCTATTGTCATGCTTCACTTTTATCGCATGACCACTGTTTTCTGTCACCAGTGTCTACTGGTTCCAATTGACATTACAGTGCAATGAAAGGCTTGCGAGTAGTTCAATTGATGCGACTTTAGTTTAGTCCTCTCTTGTTTTCTTGGTCTATTGTATACAGAGGTTAAGGGTTAATTCTGTTTCCCGAGCACCTCTAAATAACGTCTTGACATACTGAAAAGTGTGTGCACAGGCTCAAATTTGATTATCAATTTGAAACATTACATAAATTCTTACATACGGTGCTGCCAACTGAAATTTCTACCAAACCGCGGCACATGTGCTGTCTGGTCCACGGCCCACAACACAAAGTAGCCCTATTTTCATTGAGCCCGTAGAAAATACAAATGGTAGCTTAACTTTTTGCAAGCTGCAGCACCATTTTATTGGGCTGTGGCACAACGGTCAAAGTACCCCGATTCTACGGCCTAGCTGCAGGGTTGGCAACATTGCTTACACCGTGCTTTAAAATGTTAAATATTCTGTTTTTTAAAATCAATTTCACAAGGTATCCGTCTCCCATCTGGGACACACAACATTAGACGATACATCTTTTTTACAACACTATAAACCAATAATAATAATTATCTTTATTAAAATAACAACACAGATGTATCTTTTGAAAAGAATAAGTCAGAAAAAGCACCATTATACAAAAAACATGTATAATCATGTCAAGCTACAGTGTGGTTCAATAAAACAGTGACAGTTTTTTGAAGCCATTTTTTTTAAAAATCTGTAAATTAAAAATAAAAAAAAATCAATATTCATCAACTATATGATATCGACCATCTATGCTGAAAATATCGTTACAAATAACCTTACGGTTGCACTCTGTCCACAGGAACTGATTTCGCGACGTTACAGTGAATACTGAATGATGAATTGCATGCAAGTAATCTAAGATTTGAAGATCCCGCAAGGTGAAACCAGTATAATTGTTAACATCTTAACTATCTATTCAGGTGTGAAATCAATACGTAATAATAATACCACGAGTGACCCTAATTAGAATTATTGATTTTCATAGATTGGAAGTGTAATTGTCTATGCCTTAAAAGTGACGATGCCATTTAATGTTATCTTGCTGGTCATTTCCCGTAGACTTACCCATGGACAAAGAGATTTTGGAGAGATTCTCTTCAAAAAGCTATCATTTTGCTGCCATAGCATTATTAACATTGAGATTGTCAGCATAGATGGCCAAGATGATATTTTTGAGGAATATGTAAAAAAATGTTAAACCAAATCCCACAATTTTTAAAAAAATATGGCTTTGAAAAACTGTCAACGTTTTATTGAAATACACTGTATAACGATTTTGTGTATTGTTTGACCATATGAAAGCATGCAACACAAGTCTGATTCTCAAACATTTGGCCTAACCTTGCCTTGTGGGTTAGGGTCAGGAAGCTTTTTGGTGTGTTTTTTGTACCCTAACATCCCCGACTACTACAACTAGCCCATTCCCCAAATAATATAGTCAGCGTCATAATGTTATGGACATAATTCCAACAATGCGTGCGTGCATCTGTAATTACCTGCAAACAAGGACGCACACCCGTTTTTAAATATTCCAACTCCGGACACACCGCCAAATGCGGATGTCCTCGTTTCCCTGATACGTGCAAAGTATTGCAAACAACATAAAAACGCTATCAAAACGAGGTCCTCTTTGGTGATACTCTCCCCCATACACCCTTTAGGCCTCTGTTGGATAGCACAGTCTAGTTGGCAGTTTGATTCATAATTCGGTCGCCATTTTGGTCCTCGGTGTGCGTCCAGGTTGGTGTGTCCTCATTTGGAGAGTACCACGTTTGGTCCTCGTTTGAAAGTCATTACAAGTAGGGGTGCGTACCTGCGTAAACCCTGAAGTCTTTACCAGGCGCTTTCAAAAAATGAACGCGCGTTCTGATTGGTCAATCATGAAATCGTTACTCGCTTGCATGCACAGTTGTTTTCGCGCATTTCATGCATCTGGACGCAGCTCCACGAACAACAACAAAACATGCTCGAGTGAAATGGCTTGAATTATATCCATAGCATTTTGACAGTGACTATAAGCTTGTAATGGCAGCACTTACTTCCTCGGTCAATCTCATTGAGCAATAATGGCACGCAGGCTGTACCCTTTACACTCTACGTTTTACACAATAATATAAAGGGTGTGAAGGGTACTCCTGAAGTATGCCCAAGAAGGCAGATTTCTTGACATGGCAAATAAGTCAGTAACTAGAGCTCCCACACTGTCGACCCTGGTACCATAACTGGTGCTGGCATTGCCAATGGTTTTCATCCATTTGTGGCCCCATTTTCCCCCTCCTGTCAGTTTAATTCCCCGAACCCACATCATGTAAGAATAAATATATAGCATACATGATACTACAAACATCCATTGCATTTATATCATTAACATCATTACTGAAGAGAGATATTAATACTTTCCATGCGGCTGTTGTCTTCAGACGACAGCTCCTAAATGTCACAAAATGTTTCAAAAACATTGAATCTCATCACCATATATGAAATCATCATGAGCATTGTAAACATGCCTAGAATTGGCTCAGTAAATCTTGAGGACTTTAAAGTTAGAAAAAGGTCTCTGAAAAATCTGTTTTGCCTATAATTATATATGGTAAAACTTATAACTGTATGGAAAGTGTTAATGAGATTAATGTTTGATGAAAGAATGAAAGTGTCGTGGGAAAAAAAAAAAAAAATTGGAACTGTGCTCACAATCGTTTCCCAAAATTCAAAATTGTTTACAGTTTTCAGCCAATACTGTTTAATATTTGAAATTGTGGCGGAAAAAAAAATTAGTACATCCAAGTAAAGGAATAATTATGAGAGCCAATGTAATTGAAATCAGTGGCTCTGGCATATGTCTGCATCTATCCTTAATTTAATCAGTAAATTAACACCGCCATAGTGCATTGACCAACATCCTCAGTGAAGTAACACATGACCAAGCTCTTATTCTCTCCCTTCAACCCACGATGGACCCCTATAGACCCACAATCGACCCCAACAGACCTACGATGAAATGTTAGTCCTCTTGTGGCAAACCACATCCCACAATGAACAAAATCCGAGATATACTCATCAGCAGTGTTAAAACTCATCTGGGGGTTAGCCTCTATCACAGTCTTGTTACAGACAACTATTTATTCATAGTCACTGCCTTCGTCATCTGTTGTGTAGTCTACGTCACTGTCTTCCTCTTCATTCTTGTCTTCCTCGTCGTCAGATAGATTCCATTGTTTATCAACGTCCTCCATCTTCTTGGCTTCTTTCACGTCAAACTAAAATACAACAAATGAGAAATAGCTAGTTTTATCATAGACTGTAATTTGTAAATTTAGTTTGATAATTTCACTTGGAGAATCACACCATCGAGTGGGCGGGGTCGAAATACTTGATATCGACAATAGCAAACAGAAGCGATGGATAAGAGAAGCGATCTGAATACTACGGGAGCCGCAGGGGGGGGGTCTAAATCATCAACCTTGACGAGGGCATTTACTCTCTAAATCATGTCTACGATCCACTGATTACACCAAGAAAGCATCCAGGGAACGAGAATGACAACAAGTCTACCCGGAAACCAAGTGGATCAAGCCATTACTGTAGAAGTCTTCCGGAACCGTGAGTGATTGTTCAACATAAATATTCACCTAATTTTCAATCAACAATCTGGATAAACTTATTCAAAGATTCTTTTGAGGAGTTTATATAAATTCACTAATTTTAAACAAACCTGTCTACTACTCACCTTAACTGATTTGATTAAATCCATATCTACATAGGAGTCTGACCTGACACATAGTTGAAATTGATAGTTGCCTTTAGCTGGGGCTGTGAATTGAAGTTGAATCTAGGAAAAAATTAACAAAAACAATGATTATTTCCACAGTTCTCATTCTATGAAATCACTTGGGGAATTAAATCAAATCGGTAGTAATCTATGATGAATCCAAATAAATAAAGCAGCATTTCTGTGCCCTGACTCTCCTGCGGCAATCATGAAAAACTATCACACCACCCCCGGAGCGAAGCGCGTATCCTTGATGTTCTATTTGCCATTTGAGTACGCGCAGCCGGCGAGAGCACTTTGTTGCTTGCATTTTCAAAGGATTTCATATGCGCGTGTCGAGCAGTACTCCCTGTTGAATTAGCCCGCAGAGGCCAGAGACAGAAACCATGGTGGGACTACCCGGTAAAATGCATGGCGTAACATTGGATGGGCCTTTAGGCCAGTTGTTCACAGGATTTGTAGGCTTCGAAATACAGGCCCACAGGACTGGAGAAGCACACAATATTATAGGTAATGTTTTAAGCCACTGAATAATCATGTTTCCTTTCGGTTCGGTCTATTCAAAGTATTTTGGGGATTTCTTGCTTTGCCTTTTCATTTTGTTTTGATTGTTTGCATTTGAGATTTACAGAGGAAACCATAGTGTGTTTAAAAAATTAAAAAACCTTTCATATACAATGTTGTCAAATTAAATGGTTGAGTTGAGAGAGAAAAAATATAAAGTGCAAATTAGTGAAAACTATTATATAGTCTCAGAAGTGACTCCACTGACAACATGCACAACCGTCTTGACTCCCATTGTGGTGACTTGAGGTTCAAGCCCCGCACCCAATACCCAATTAGGTTGTCATTTTTTGGTCCATGTTTTCTCCTTGGATAGTTTTATTCCTTCAAACACCCTTTGGGGGTTAAGGTGTATTTTCACATTTTTCTTCATCATAGCATTCATGTTACTGCCACTAAATGTGACTTTCTATCTGCAAGCTATAGCTGGCCCCGGACTTTTAACTTTTGCTGTTGACAACAATAGAATACAATTAACAAATCAGTTACTGCGCTCTACTCAACCATACATAAGATCGTTCCTAGTGACAGCGTGAGGCTGTGTAAGCGACTGCTGTTTACATTAGCAACATTTCCAAAATTTGCAAAATATTTTACTCGATTTTCGGACTTTCAACTGTAAAAAAACATGAAAACTTGCGTAATGTGTAAATATGATGACATGAGTATGCAGAGAAATCCCATGGGCAAATATTCTGTTCAATGGAACCATTTCAAGGAGGTCCAAAAAGAGCTTTTATTTTGGTCGTTTTGGTGATAGCACAATCTGAAATTTGTTGACATGTGGTTTGCCGTCAATGGCATGTGACGTTTTCCGGGCTGACCTAATTACACCTCGCCCTTTCTGTTTTGACTGATTGTCCCTTCCTCCCCTGAAATCCCTCCCCATCCTTTACAAATATCTTCTTTCTCACCTCTTTCTCTTCCTTGAGATCATATACCATCTGTGGTAATGTTACTAGTTTATGTGATTTCCTATCTGCAAGATATATCCACCACCATTCTTGTTTGGACTGAAACAAAACAAAATTATCAACATTATGATTTACCCCCAGGCAGAGATGTTACAAGATCCGTTGTAATGTACTACAAAAATACTTACACAGACAAGACCAAACAAATTGCAAAGCAGATCAATGATATCATATTAAAAATAAAATGGGACATTCATTATTTTCAGATATATTAAATTTCTGTCGCCATAACATTATTCTTTGGCCATAATTGGAAATGCAGGATTTATTGAAAATTTCAATTCCAAGGTTTCTGGGGGTCATTTGTTTTAGGACCAGCCAAACCAGCCCTAAATATAGAAGGGGCCAATACTGATTACCAATGAGTTTATATTTAAAGGTCTGTTTCCAAAATCCCTTAAAGACATGAATGTCAGCTTGCATCGTACGTATGCAGGCAAGATTAATTGTAACAACAACTCACAACTCAGCGTTAACATTTTCATTAATTGTTTCTTGAATTGCAATCAATTCAGAGGTGAAACTATTATTCATTAGTAATTGCCATTCAATCAACTTGACTTACATCGGGGAAGTGTGGACAATGTACATCGTGTGATTCTTTAGACTTTCCTTCTAATACTTTCTCTTTTCTAGTGATACCAGATTGTAATCTTTCCCACTCATCTTCCTCGTTGTCACCATCGCCTGCGTTACTGTCGCTATTATTACTCTCATCCTCACTGGAAACAAAATATCATCAAAATAGAAAAAATGCTTGGTTTTAATTAAGTCGCTATTGAAAATCGTACAAACAAGACTTTTAGATGAGCCATAATTAATAATCTGTATGTTCCTCTTCATGTACAAACTTCTCTGTCACTCAGGTTCCCCAATTACTTTTGTAAATAGACACCAGATTCGGCTTGTCACTCCTGACTGCACAGATGAAGCAAGTTAATCTCACTGAATTGGAAGATTCTTCATAACATTTATCTTATGTAAGCTGGGAAAAGTTGCAAACCATGTCTGTGACACATGCAAGGTCATTGATTATATTGAACATTGCTTTTTTCGAATGTGATACACTCAAGTATTTATGATCAAACTGATGGATCATCGCTACATCATCGCTATGGAAATTGATTTCAAACAAGTGAGCAAAGAAAATGTTGCTAAAGTGTGACTGAATGGCTAGCTCAAATCTCAAAATCAATATGGTAAACTTATTGAAAAAAAATTCTAAGATGCAGTCATAAACAGGGATGTCAATGGGTGATTGATCCATTTCCTGAACGCGAGCTTGGCCAGACTGAATCAAACATTTATGGGGGCTCGTCCAGAGAATAGACTACAGGGTATCACCCCTATCCCACCCCGAATATTTGTGTTTGCCTCTTTTTATACTGAAATCTCATAATCCAATTCTGCAAATGCAAACAAGATTTAATTTCCGGATCTTTATGGACTCATTTCCGGAAGTTTGACATCACTGATAATATTCAAATGCTTTACAAATATTAAATGCTCTGGAAAAAGCCCCTCAACAAAGCAGTGTTTTTGGCAGTAACGGTATGATGGCCCTTATCGCTATAGTTGCCTTCAAAATTGTTCGCTGGTTTGCGAGTTGCGTTGAGCGTCTGATGCATGATAGTGCACTGCCCTCACTGGTGCGTGACGGCCATTTCTAAGTGCATAATCGGCAAGAATCGTTATCGCCCACTAACTCTGCATAATACACACATATGTTTCCCATCCTGGTCAACAATTTTGAAGACGACTTTAGTAAGAAACAGAACTAACTACTCACCTTGCTGAATTATTTTGCCTTGTTTGGACTTCCTGTGTATTGTTATCATCTTGATCGTCTTCACTGTCGCTACCACTCTCCCCCGACCCGTCATCTCTGCCCCTATTTCCAACTTCCTGTATAGCGTTACCCTCTACGTGGTTCTTGTCCTTATTATCTGCTATTTCCTTTTCTTTTAGTTTATTGGCTTTCTTTTTAGCTTGTTCCACTTGCTTTTTGTTTTTGGCTTTCTTGGCTTTGCTCATCCTCTTGGGTTTTTCCCAGCCTTTGCTTTTGATCTTGTTGGCTCCTCCCGGTGAGTCGGTCTGGAAGGAAACATAAATAATAAGATGGTTCATTTTCTGGAGAAAATTTACGTTATATATATATATGGAAAAAGAAAGAACCTAATTGAAAATACCTGAAAAAGTCAGAAAATAAACTCCCTAAAAATGTGCATGAAAATGTGCTAGAAAGACAAAAGAAATGAGCTTAAAAGACAACAAAATGGGCTGAAATTAAAAGTGTGGAAATTTGGACCAAAAAAAAGCTCAATTCAGGTTTAAACCTGAAAATTATCATGCCTGTTTATCATATGGCGATGATTAGCTGGGTTGATGCGCAAATCGCACACAAAACTTGAATTTGAAAGAGAGTTCCTTTTCACTTTTCCAAACTACTCCACTAAGATACTTCCACCAATGCATGCATTATCAGAATGTTTGTGTTCAGGTGGTGTTTTTTCTTCAGTTTTCATGCTGAGCACCACTACCTGAAATCAGGTTTGCAGTACCCTGTCCATTTACAAACCCTGATAAACAGTGGCTTGCTTATTCCTAACCAGGGTTGTAGCTAGACCAGATTGAGTGCCAATTTTACTGACGCGAACGGAGTAAGTGTAGCGAACGAAGTGCAGTGGATCATGGAATGGGGTCTAGAGACCGTCTTAATGTTTTTAAGGGGTTATAAATGCACTTTGAGGGTTCCTGCAACATAATTTCTTGTTTTATGAGGCAGATTAATGAGGCAGATTCATTTTTTTTTAGTGCCGGATTTTTTACCCTTTTTTAAAGAGTGCCGGACGCTGGGCACGACTTCCGGACGGCCCCGTCCTGGGCTGTCCGGCGTAGCTACAACCCTGTTCCTAACATATTTGGAATTCAGGGGGCTAAATATTACGAATTTCCTGAGCCGGTTTGGGCAAAATATCAGCACTCAGTTGTTTATTTTTTAGCATTACTGGGCGCTATGACGGCAGAACCAAGGGGTAAAATTGGCCCAGTGCCCGCTTATCTTGACTGTTGCTCCTTACCTTATCCTCTTCTTTGGCCTCACTGACTTCTTCAATGGCTGGCACACTCTCTGGATCCAACATACTAGTGTCTGCTGATATCTGTACCAACAAGCACACCAATAACAAATTACACTTCATACTATAGTTCAATTAGTTCCAAATTGGCGAGAATTGTTACATTTTTGTTTCCAAACATTTTTTCCAACATTTTGCAAAACTATTTTTGAATAGGTTGCAAATTTGGTTCACATTTGTATTCTTTTAACCCTAACTCCCGCAGGTTTTTGACACTTAACTATCATGGGAGAAAAAAAACAGGGTCAATTTTTTTTCGGGAAAATTATTCTTCACCTAACTGATCAACAGGGACCCATCAAGCATGCAGTAGCAGCCAGGCCTCAAATTAAGAAATGGAAAGGGCAATGCAATTTAAGGTAATTTGAAAGGGGGCACCAACTTTCTCCAAGGCAATTATGTACTTTTGAATGGAGTGAAAACAGACAGAAATTGAGGGCATCAAGGCAATTAGGTGGGGCATCGAAGGCTATTACAGGGCTAGCGATTTGTGGCCTTGAGGAAGGTTAGAGTCAATATACCATGGACATAAACAAGAATCAACTGCTTGCCCTTATCCTAAATGATGGATCTGTTCACCTGTTAAGTGTTTTTGTTTTGTTTTTTCTTTGCCCATAAAACAAGTAAAACAATCTAAATAGGGGTTGGGGGGGGGGGGGGGCTTCTGAGCCTTCCAAATTGGCTCGAACGGTCCCTAGGCATATTTCGGGATGCTGGGACTTTATGCTCGATAATTAAGGGCTAGTTCAACAATATTTGCCCAGCCATGTTTCAATCCCCAGTCCGCCTCTGTTTGCCTTTGCTTATTTTTAGTATTTGAAAGCATTATCTTCCCATGTATTCCTTTTAAACAAACTTACCTCATATGAATTACGATATACCATGACATTAGCTGTGACAACAGCCCCTGCTGTTATGGTGGTTTTGTCTTCATCATCCAAAACTGATACAGAGTAAAAATATGAAACAACATTTTAAGTTGTGACTATGTAAAACTGAACAGTTACTATGAAATTAGGCTTATAGTGACTGTTTGGTGCCAAGACATGTAGGTCCGTATGCACAAAACAATTTGGACCTGGTAAAAAATATGAATAGTCCTCCCAGAAAGTATCATACGAAAGTTGAGTATTAAAGGGTTTTGGAGGTGGAGGGTATAACATCTTTGTGGCTATTTACTAAGGAATTCGGCTTTAATGGTGACTGCCATGATGTAACATAATAGGCCATTTCCAGCGTGACAGATGGGACAAAATGAAGCTACTTTTTTATTTTAAAATCTTTAAGGTTTAACCTTTTAATTCAAGTATAAAATCAATTAAAAGACTCTATATTTTAATTTAAAACACAATCCAAGAAACTAGAGGATTCTGTGGCTGTACAGCGACAAAATGAAATCAGCGTGACAGACGGGACGCAAATTACACTCAATATTTTGAAAAATACTTTGAACAAAAAATGCTATCTGTTCTCCTATGAAATTTTAAGTTTTTCTCTTTTACTGTTATTTACTTATACAAATAATAAGAAAACGCATGATTTTTTAATTCAAAACATGGAACTGACAAATCCTGGCTCTTTAAAGTTGTGACAGACGGGACCGTGACAGACGGACACTTTTGACACGTTTTTGTATTGATTTTAAGACCATGCAGTGCTAAGATGATCAAACAAATGTCACATCAGTATAACATGACCTTAGTCATCATAAGAGGCATCTTTTGGGATGTGAGTCAGTCTCCAACAAGCACTATCCCAGTATCCGTGAAAAATGCTAAAAATCAAGATTTTGCCATGTTTTGTGGTCCTGATGGAAATATATTTGCTCAAATAAGGGTAGGCTAGATAAACTTTTTCTTGGCTAATTTTTTATACCGAATCTGAATTTGGAGTCGGAAACACAAAAATCCAAAAATGTCACCCATTCATTTGTACAGGCAAAAGTTCTGAAAATTGAAATTATGGATACAGACCACATTTTGTGAGATTTTCATTAACATTGTCATACCAATTTAATATCAACTTTAAGAATGTTCATTTGTTTGTTCAATCAGTGCAAAATGACTCCTTTTAACCTTTATAATAACAGATGAAAGGCTATTTACTCTTTTTTGACAGACTATAGTTGTGACAGACGGGACAAATTTTGAGATAAAATTGCTGGAGAATTATTCATTGATGGGTATTTTCATTATACTTTCTAGGTAAGGTCAACTTGATAGAAAATAGGAATTCAATTTTGAACCAAAAATATCCCTTCATGTAAAAAATGTACAACTATTTCATGTTTTTTGTGACAGACGGGACATTTTCAACATGCCTTATTTTAAAATATCTTATAATAAAATAATTTTTCATCTTTTGGGTTAAATGTTATCTTGTGATGGAAAGGTATCATACTTCATATTCAACCAAAAATTATTATCTTTCGAACATCAGAATTGTAGCAGAAGGGCGCAGAGGGGAACTCAAATGTTTATCACAAAATATGGAAAAAAACTATATTTCCCATTTCCGCAAACTTTATCCCTTTATAAAAATAAAACCGAATGCAGCAGAAGAAAACCAAAAACAGTTTCTGAAAGCTTGATTAGTCTACTTTTACAGAAAGAATGCTTCAATGGTAAAGAAATTACTTTCAAAATTCATGAATGTGCAATCCTTACGTGGAAATGGCCAATAAGCAACTAATTCACAAGCACACAAAGAGATATTCATTATAATTCCACTAAGATCAGTACTGCCTCCATGCATATCCTGCATAAATTTCTAATTGACAGTAACAATGCAAAATGATTTTCTTCCGTCAATTAAAATAACTTATCTGTGATGAAACAACATGATAATGAATATCAAATTTACAATTTAATGGAAGACTTATTTTTTTCTTTCTTTAACTGACATTATCTTACAACAGACTGACATCTTTAATCCGGCTGATACAAGAGGCTGACATACCTTCTAGTGTAATATCACAATCAAGTTGTGGCAGTTGGCCGCATACATTTAGTACATTCTGATATTCCTTTTCATGAAGATTCCTCAATATATGCCTGAAAAGAAATGATTGAAATGGTGATAGTAGGGTAAGGGATGGGATTTTCTGGAAATGGTACTCCCGGAACTCAATTTAATTTTTATCGGGCGGGACTCAGAATTCCCAAATTTCTCCAAATATACTCTGGGTTGATTGTTAGGACGACATCTTTTGTCGAAACTGTGTCATGCGTGTTTCAAGATGGCGGAAGTAAAAATCCGCAGCAATAATAAAATTTTAGTGAGCACAAGAGTTTTAAAAATGCACATTTTGGACTAATTAAAAAACACCATTTCAAGTGAATCTCCACTATCAATTTGCATTAAAAAAAGAGTGATTTAGCTGATGAAGGTTTTTTTGGTAAGTTAATTATTTTGTTGATCATTTATTCTCAGGATTCAGGAAGGTGATTTTTGTTCCTGGGACTCGAATTGTCAGGCAAATTTTCAACTGAATTGTCAAAAATAATGGGCTATCTTAATATACAGCTACAACCAAAAATCTTACCTTCTATCAATATCTTTCATCCTCATAAAATGACCTAGTGTTTTGACATTACGCTGTAATGACAGAAAAATAACCAACAAATTGGTAATTTGAAAGTAAAAATAGGAGATAACAACATCAAAGTTAACAAGACTATTCCTAAACATTAATTGTATTGATAAATATTTCTTCAGTCATTCTATACATGGAAACTATATTGAAGTTGAGAAATGTGTGGATCTGATGCGAAGGTTGCCGGTTCCAATTCGTTCAGAAGCCCTCTGGGAAGGTAAATAATTGACCATATCATTTATAATGAAGTTGTCATTGACTATTTGAAGTATCAACCACAAGGAATACAGATTGCTTGCAGGTTTCTGAAGATTTATGTGCATTTCAAAATGTTGATGCTCTGACAGACACATCACGTTGGCCCTAGCAAGAAAATGCAACACTCATAACTATAGATGAGGTGACATTTGTTGACATTTAGGACGCCCTCTGTTGGTTTGAGACAAAACACACCGGGCAAGAGTTCCTATAGTTTACATAGGCCAGATCAGGTTTTCTAACTAGATTGTGGTGTCACAGCAAATTGTTATCAAAACTGTCTTTAAACTTGCTTAGGAATGCTATAAGCTATCGCATTTCACAAAAAAAACTAAAACTAAATGAGTTTTACAATTCATTAGAAAGAATTTTCATGTTGTCTTCATTAACTTTACTGTATATTCTGCCTGGAGGGAAACAACAGAGGGTGTCCCATTTGTAAATACATGACATCATAGGTCATCTATACTTCACGCTGATTTGTTGAGAATTTACCTCCTAGCTTGAGATGACACAGAATATACTACTTACCCTTTTTGATGTACACATTCTAAGTGTTTCATCATTGAAGTGAGGTAGCTGTAGAAGAGGTGTTTTCTCCCAACAGGCTTGTATCACCATAGGGCTAAGCTTCATGAGATTCTCTACACTTTCTAATCTTGGCTCTTTGGGAACTGTGGATCAATAGATAGAAGTAAATACAACATATTTTTCTTTTCATTCAAGTTTCTATACTTTACAAGCATACATAAACAACAGTTTTAAAGAAAGATCAAAGCGCCGTAAAACAAAAAAATTGATGGAAATAAACTAATGCAAACAAGAGTCAATATGATGGATAGAAATGACTTTGGGACTTCAAGACCTTCTTGAAACTAGACAATCTGGGCTCTTTGGAAACTGTAAATCAACCATTCTCGCGGTCTGGGTGACATCACACAAACTCTTAAAGGGGACATCGCGCTAGGAAAACAAGAGTATGCATGTGCAGAACGCGTCACATGTAGCAACGGGCAGTGAATCAGACTGAATTCTGTGTAATCTATTGGCAAAGGGGACGTGAAACTTGGATGGCTGACCAAGAGAATTATAGAACACAAATTAAGTTTCGTAAGATTCTCTACACTTTCTATTATTGGTTCCCTGCGAACCATGAATCAATGTGTAAATATACATGTAATGTGGAAGCATTTTGTTGTTATTGAGGCAAATTTGGGGTGTCAATTATGTCATGTGGTTTTTGGTTTCTCACGTCAGTGCTGTCCAGAAGTCACAGTCACAGTGCTAGCATAAATATATATATGATGTGTTTTATAAAACCCACTAGAAAATGATTACATTCTAGAGGAACTCACTTTTTAGGTGTGGATGTTATTGCCTGCCACGCTCTAAAATTCTTTCATTTTGTTCTAAGTTGACGCAAGATTTGACCTCAATGATTCCCTAAAACTTAATAGAATGACATTTTACCTCTTTGGAACTTCTGCCATGCTACTAGTTGAGATGCTGTGTTGACCATCTCCTGTATTAGTTGTGGACATTTTTTCACTATATACAATTGATCTGAAAATGTAAAATCGCACGTACAGGTAAATATTTAATAGCATAAAGATGACTCAAAGGATGGACACTGATTGAACAAATGCTTATTATGTCTTTCAGGGTGTATAGGACAGTTGTTCCACAAATAGCTATGTTGTCTTGAATCGGTCCACCAACGTGGGATACATGTGGT
The DNA here is from genome assembly GCA_035610835.1 of Ophiura sarsii. Taxonomy (NCBI): domain Eukaryota; kingdom Metazoa; phylum Echinodermata; class Ophiuroidea; order Amphilepidida; family Ophiuridae; genus Ophiura; species Ophiura sarsii. Next base: position 39,455,639 of record CM069446.1, read on the forward strand.
ATGATGCGTACCACTGTATACAGGGTGTCTCAAAAAAAGTGGTCCATGTGAAACATGATTTTTTTTTTGGCCATGAAAAATATAAAAATTGTTCGCGAAATACTAGTAATGATGTTCAGCAATCTTTAATGTGCCATAAGACATTTTTTCTATCCATTTTGGAGCTTCCGTTATCAGATTATGGCCAATCTACACGGGTATGTTCAAATGCACCTTTGGCATCGGAATCACAAAGGCAGTTTTTTTCAGTTGAAAGCCATTTTCTTGTTCAAAAGTGGCCAAAGTGGGATTCGCACTCTTGTTACTGAATTGATCATATCTCAGTAGTTCGGTGGTGAAATTCAATAGGATAAAGTGTATTTGATAGAGGACTAATAGGGCTTACCAACAGTCTGGTTTTATAAAACAAAAAGACATGGGATGTATTTTTAATTAATTTTCTAACTCATGGGGCACTTTTTTTGAGACACCCTGTAGTACAGATGTGAACAATTTAGCAATACCTTTAAAATGAATCTGGGCACTGATATCTCTTGATATTTTGCTTATTATCTGAGTACACAACTGGGCGCATTTCACTTATAAGGTATAAAGTGCACTTAAAAATTCAGACATGAAATGTATTGATCTTTCAAACTGATTTGACCTTAACTGACCTCAATATAATAATATAAAGTGCCCTTAAACAAACACTCCATTGGGCTTCACAATTCCCTTTTCGGCAGATTCACACCCACTGTATGTGACAATATGCTGTAAAATGTTGCCTACCATTCTCTCTATCAATTCTTTTAAACAGATAATGTCTTGTGTAAAGTTAGTTGGCTCAAAGATAACTTCCCAATGACGGCCTTACCTTTTAATAGAGTATCAGCTGGTAAATCAAACCTAGCTAGATGCGCATATAATAATGCTCTGCCTTTTATACTATAGGGATAGCAGAATGGCCGCTGTTTGTTCTTCAATCCTATATCCCCTTGAAACTCACGAACAAGCTGAAGGGAAAAGAATATATAGTTCATCTTTAGTAATCATTGCCCAGCCCCAGGTTATAACTCAGTTTGTGCTACAATAGTCTTTTACACATTTTCTAGCTAATACAGGATTTGTATGTAATTTCTGTAGACATCATGGAAATTAATGTAGAGAAAAATGTGCAAACACCATTATTGGTTTTTTTAATATAAATGCAGACCTGCCAACCATGGAAAGTAAGAAAGAGGGACACCCCAGGCCCAGGGTCCACACGCTAGGCTAATCAAAGTAAATAAAACTGTACCCTTACACAAACTGGAAAATGATCATGATGGACACATTGATATAGTTTAGTAATCAAATGTCATCTCAAGTATTAAGAAAATAACATTATTATTGAAGGGAAATTTTCTTTTCAACAATTGAACATATCATAATCAATTGCTTTTACTACTAAAATTTGATATTACTAGCATTTTTAGAAATAGAGACTGTCCCAATTTTTGTGTTCTCCTAAGTAAAAAGGAGGGACAGTCCCTCCTAAATAGGGACTGTTAGCAGGTCTGTAAATGAGGGACAAACTTGCGGTAAGTCTGTCCTTTTTGAAAACATGTATTCCACTTTGATGAGGACTGTTTAGATTAAACTGAGAAGGTTATCCTAGCTGGTCCAAATTTTAACATACCATAGCGAATGTTTCGAGAACAAGCTGTTCTCTTTATCAACTCTGCAAAAAAATGTTGAAAATAATGCACCACCATGAAAAGAGATGAGGGGCAGTTTAATCGAAGTCACATATTTGATGATCTTCTGGTTGCTAAATCATCTATTAACACTGTTTCCAAGCAACCATAAAGTATTGCTATCAACACAGGATCATCACTTCATCATCAGTGTTGATATAGAGAACAGCTTGTTCTCGAAACGTCCGCTCTAACCTTACTTCTCAATGTATTCCATTTCTAGCATAGTCCATGCATCTTATAGCATCATAAGAAACACTTTGCTTGAGTAACCATACTCCATCATTAATGAGTGGAATTTGGATTGAACAAGGGCGGTGGAATTTAATAATTTTAATTCTGAGATATAAAACCACCAACATCAACCTTGTCTAATACTGACATCAACAAGTCATTATCCATAATCCAATGACTAGATAAATTGACTTACAAAGGTATCAGTAAAACATACATTGCTGTACTTACCGGCGGTAACTCTTCATTGTCGCTTGGTCTACTAACTATTTCACTATTGTGTGATTTTTCAAACTCAAATGCACCAGACAATATCATCAAGGCACCTAAAAGTAAACAATTCCTCAAATGTATCAATTATGTGTTAAATACAAATGTCAAATACAGGAATGCAAGTGGGTGATTGATCAATTGTCTGAACTTTTTATGCGAGCTTGGCCAGACGGCCCGAACGTTTGTGTGTGGCATCGAACTTTTATGGGGGCTTGCCAGGAGAATAGGCTACAGAGTATCACCCCTCAGAAAACCCATGTTTGACTCTTTTTATGCTGAAATATTATCATCTGAAATGCAAAAAACCTTTAAAATAAAATAAATCCTTCATCGAAAAATCAGGATTTGTTTTTATGGCAAAATATCTGGAATTCCGGATATTTCTGGAAGTCTTGCATCCCTGCAAATATGTGCTTTGAAGAATGAGCACATGTGCATACAACAAAGATGATGCGTGTCCCTTCAAATGTGTGAACTATTCCCTTTAAAAAAACTGTCAAGTGTACAAAATGTTTATATGTCCTATCTCTCTCCAATATTATAAAAGTCTAGCATGCCCTCACTATGTGTGATATCTTTATAACATCCATATCAAATATATAGCGTGTCAAGTTAATCTTTATTTGGAAAAGCAACATTTTCCTCCATTGCCTCCAAATACTCAAATTTTCCGGGAAGGAGCTTCCTCGTACGTGTCACGCACGGAGGTTCGTGTCCCGTGTTAAATTTCATGATCGTAATCATTTGCGATCTCCCGACTGGAATCGTGTACACATGACACGAACGGTAAAAATAAACATATCACTAAAAATACATCCCTATTTAAAAAGTGCGATCAAATCTTGAACAATGGCACATGAAACTTAATGTATACTTACGTTTTAGATTCATACATGGAGTTTTATAGATAAAATGAAGGAATAATTGTGATGTGTCTAACAACACTTCTACTGCGCTGTATTTGATGGACCTATACCACCAGGTGCCCTGTCATACAAAGAGGAAACATACACAAATAATTATCATCTTTAATATAAAATACCTTTTTAATTAAGGTTTGTATTCATTGAAAAACACTATACTCCAAACAGACTATATTCCTCTGCGCAGTGATGTCAATGGTTATTTAAGTAAGTTAAGCTTACAGGTGGGTGATCTGATTTGGGCCTGACTTTTGCATAGTGTTTAGTAACAGGGTTTTTTGTGTGTGGCCTTATATCAATATTATATCCTGTGTCTAAGCAATCTGAACCCCAGTTGAAAAAAAGATTTGAATACCTAAGATGGTTTTTATACCTTTAAAATTTACCCAGAAGAGGGGAAAACATTGTGATAAATCTTAATCTTCACATGAGCTTTGTTTTTCTTATTTTCACTCCAATACAATAATATACACATCTATATCTTGTACTCACCACAGCTATTGGCAGTATGACCATGAATGCTAGGCCATATACTGCTAGTACCTGGTAACAAGAAATAACAACAAGAAATAAGACAACTATAAATCATGCTGTAATCTGATTAAGGATTTAGGACTTGTAAGCATGTGATGCGATCTGTGAAAACCCGCCACATGGTGGCATTTTTCATATTGAAGATATTTATATCCTAAGAAAGCTAAAACTGTGCTGATTACAGAACTGTTTCGATCATTTTTCTACGATCACTACAAAAAAAGTTATGAGTGAATGATGATTGTGATGTCATAAAAAGCTACAAAACAAGAAATCATGAAAACAGGCCAAAAAAGATACCTAATTCAATAGAATAACATTATAATGTTAATAATCAAAGTGACTTTTAGTAAGTTTTTGAAGGTGAAATTTCATGAAAGATGATGACACAAAGTATTGGAATTTAATTTTCTTTAAAAAAATCTAAAAAAATTTTAATTTCTTTTTTAAATTTTTAAATTTTAGTTTTACCCATAATCCCTAGTTCACATTTTGCGACATCCGGCGGGTTTTCACAGATTGCATCACATATTAGGAGGGGATCATCAAGATGGCCTGGCCAGGGGGAAGTGTTGAGGAACAGTAACAGTGATAATTTCAGTAGTATGAGTTTTATATTCAGAATTAACGTAAGCCAATTATTCCACTGCAAATTATGAGTGTGTAGTTTTGGACAGCGTGTACTTAATGAGTGTAGTTTTGTGTTTACTTTTTTGTGTACTATTGCAATAGTACACACAAAAGTAAACACTCAATAGTACACACTGTCCAAAACTACACACCGATATTTGCAGTGTTAGTTTCCCTTGGATTTTCAGCCATAGATGTCTGGTGTTTTGATTGAACCATTTTGAGATTGCTGTATGTTAATGCTGTGCATTGGCAAGTTGATCTAATTCATAATGTGTATGTGCAAGTTGTAACCCAAAGCTTTTTATAACCACTTAATTATATGCAAATAGGGGGAGGGGGGTATTTCAACCTCCGGGAACGATCATGCGTTACCCTTCTGAATACGTTGAGACACCCTTGGGAACTGTCCATTTTCCTTTGCTGGCTACTTACCCAAACTGAATTTTCTTGATCCACAATCCACGATGGTAAAGCTATACCAAAATTTATGGCTGAAAACAATAATATTGAAAAAATTAATTCAACACCTTAATTTGCTATGTTGTCATTACTTTAAAGGTAGATGACCCGATTTTCAACTTGGTGTTTTCTATTTTACATGAAAGGTCATCCTTAAAATTGTTGCATTCCAAAGTTTGAGTTGCATAACTCCAATGGTTCTATTTTAGAAGCGCAAGGTCAAAAGACATGTGCCCATTGAGTAGTACACAGACTGGTTGGTGGTTAACCACCTTTGGTAGTAATTCATCACATTTTAGCCTATAATTTCCAAATGAAACATTTTTGGCCCCTAATATTTTACAGACATAATGAGAAAAATATGGGGATTCTTCTGATACCAAAATATCTTGATGTGAAAAGAAAATCATAGCCCCAAAAAAGTGATCGGGTCATATACCTTTAAATGGTAAACAAAATTGTGAATCAATTGGCACCTCTAAAATGAATAACTTGCAAAAATAAAAATGTGAAAATTAAGAGTCAGTATATCATATGGCAAGAGTGGAAGGTTAGGGGATTGGTAGTTGTTACGGTGTCTTTTTCGAATTGCGCGAAAGTTGTATTTTATTACTTTTTCCTAGTTGCCTTATTACATTCTCATCCAAAACTTAAGCTTATTTACTTGCCTCTCTTGAGTAAGTATTTTAATCGAATGCCTAAAAATACAACCGCTCCGTAAATCACAGAATTTTGCGCGGATTTTGTTATTTCGCGGTTTTACTTGAAATCTCAATAATCACGGTAAATCACGGTATTCACAAAAACGGCCCACAATTTTCACCTTAAAAAATCACGGGAAATCTCGAAACCTAAAGTATATGTTGTCTAATGATATAGCAGATATTACAAAACCTGAAATGAAATAACCTGTAAAATGTCAGTGATAATTAAAAAAACATGTACAAATGTTCCCAAAATTATTGGCTTATGACAGTATCTACATTTTTACTTATATCGCAGTACCCACATCTAATTTTTATTAATATCAAATGTTTTACCTTGTGGCCCATCTGGGTTTCCATACTCTTCCCAGTTCTTTCTGGATTCGTCATCTGTCAATCTGAATTGGATAGAAATATTAGAAAAACAGTGTGTTAACAAACTTAGATCAGATTAACCCCCTGGCGTCTACCTGTCTATCTTACAGTGGTTCAGATGTACTCATATGAATAGCCAATTCAAATGCAGCTTGTAAAATGTTTCACTCCCATCTTTATCAGGGATACAATTATTCTAACAATGTCTTTCATTGGTGCAATAAATGATGTATCCATCTTTTTAACCAATCGGCCGGTAGTTCTCAGGGGGTTAAAGCTTGCTATCTTTCATTTCACTTCAAGACGTTCACATCTTGGCACATGAGACTAATAATTGTATATGAGAATTGAGAATACATGATTTTTTATCCAATTAGGGCCGTATTCTTGTATTAAACACGGTTTTAGCTTAAAACCGTGTCTAACTAAACGCGTGTCTAACTTAAACGTGAGTTTATCTTTTAAACAACATGTTTAACAAAACACGGTTTTAAACTTCTCGAATCACGTCCCTAGAGTGGTCGTGCGTTACTGTATACAGATATTAATTTTTGTTGTGGCCCTAATGGATTACAATAGATATCGACCGAATACCTCAAAAGCATATGTATCTTTAATACTACACGATCTGAACGTCAGCTTGCAGCAGGCACGGTTGTGTAATTATTCAAGGCATACAGTTGGTGTAAGAGTTTAGATAAACGCACTTTAAACTACCACCATACCCATGTTTAAAGATAGACACTTTTTAGTGAGTTAGATGCGTATAAGTTAAACAAATTTTCGAGAATTTCGTCTAGTTAAATGATGTGTCATAAGTCAAAGTTAGGCATGTGTTTAGCTTAAAACTGTGTTTAACTGTGTTTAACTACGTACGAGAATACAGGCCTATAGGTCTAAACCGGAGACAATTACCCTCATTCAAAGTGGAAAAATTCCATCTCAAAATAGGTATATATGTGATGTGAGCTGCAATATGTTATTTTAATGTTTCATAACATGAAAATGTAATGCAAAATAATTGATGAGGATGCTCTTTTACAAGCAAATCTGACCCACTTCCCAACAACAACAACATACACAAATCAGATATAGGGAAATCAAGTGTTAAATTATAATGATTGCACATTGATAATCACATAATGTACAACTTCCATTTTTTGCTGTACAGTAAGGTCCGAAGTTTACCGCTTTGTAACTGTCGAATTCCGCTTTTTCCGCTTTGTAAATTTTGCATTTTTCTGTGATGTAATTTTCCCCAAGAAAGCTTAAAATTTACGATCTATAAAACCAAAATAAACACACTTTACAGAAAAACACATCATTTTTATTGTTTGTTTTGTTTTATTACGTATCGTTTTTTAATATTTATATTGTTTTATTCAAGACTATTTATAAATTGTGTGTTTTGGACGTTTTTTGTGCATTTTTTTTTCTTCTTTTCATCAAAATGTTGTTTTACGTGTTTAACCTCAATTCCGCGATTTTGGACCTTACTGTACAGGTGTTTACCCAAAATGTTGGTTTAAATGTTTATACTTACGCGGCGTATGCTTTACTAAGCTTGACAAATGCTTCCGGATCTCCTCCTTTATCAGGATGCATAGTCTTACTTAGCAGACGCCATTGCTTTCTGATTTCTGATTGAGTTGCTCCCTGCAAATTAAACAATTTATAAAACACACCAATTACATAACCACATGGACATAATGGTTAGGCCAAACAAAGAAGAATGTTTGTCTAAAAGCCCGCCCTCATTGGTATGTGAAATGAGCTACGGCGCGTAGGTCTACGCCCTGAGGCTTAAATTTTGTTTGTTTTGTTGTTGTTGTTTTTATATTTTTGGGGGGATTTTTTTTAGGATTTTTTTTTTTAATTTAAAAAAAATATATATTACAACAAGTTCATGGTAAGCTTGGATTAGCAACAACAAAAAAATTGCATACCTCATAGCTTTTTTTCTAAAAAATAAAAAAAAAATCGCTCAGCACTTAGCTTTTTTGCAAAATGTTTCTGAGACAAACCTTCTTCTTTGTTTGGCCTTACAGATAAGAACATATCTAGAGTCTTGAAAAATGGCGTACTCTATTTAAATCGCAGAACTTTAATAATCCTTGAACCAGAAGAGATTTCCCCGCCCACTCGAGATCTTATAATTATTAGCCAAAGCAGACAAGTTATTTAAATAAAAGAAATCAAGTCATTTTCATATACTTACCCTATCAATCTGTAGTATATCAAACGGGTCATAATCGATATAATCCTTTTCTACCTGTGAAGCTTTGAACGCTAGAAATACAAACAGTGCCCAGGCTAAAAATACAAATGACCATCTGTTGAAGAAAATATTAAGCAAGTTTATGGATGAGACCGATGGGTTGGAGCAGGTTTGATACTACAATGTAGACATCAAAATGGCATCAAATCCCAAGATCAACGGTTAATGTAAATAACACAAAACCAAATAGTGTTCTTGGTTTAGGCATCAATGTAACCTACCCTCTTCAAGGAAAATCAGTGATCAAGGATTAGCCGATTTATATTTTGATGTGGAGACTTGGAGACTCTTGTACTTATTTAAATTTTGGACAGGTGAATCTATGGTGATTCTTCATCTACATGTAAACTGCGCCAATTAAGTATCTAAACACTTACAATTGGTCAGATTTATCGGAACCTGAAATAGTATGCAAACAAATAATTAATCAACTCGATTCACAGTTATCTTCTGCGCATTTTCACACCTCTTTTGTTGCGCTACAATGTTGTTTGGCGGATTTATGGGCACTTGAGTGGCTTAAGGTAGAATTTCAAAGTTGCAAAAGCTCCTATTCACCCCAATTCCAGAAGGGAACTCACACAGACATCACACACAGACAAAATCAAGACAAAATACACCAATTTGTTCTTATTGATTTATGCCTCCTATCTCTGACCCTTTTGTTTTGTTATTGACAATTAATGCTGATGTTCATCGCAATCGATTTATCCAACACGCGACAAACATTCATTTATAAAAGGCGGGCAAAAATAATGCTGATCTAATTCGTCACAGAACGCTCTTGCTTGAACAGGGGCTTTTGCAAATTTGAAATTCGACCTTAAGCCACTCAAGTGCCCATAAATCCGCCAAACAATATCGTAGCGCAACAAAAGAGGAGTCAAAATGCGCAGAAGATAACTGTAAATCAAATTAATTAATTCTTTTTTTGCATACTATTTCAGGTTCCGATAAATCTGACCATTTGTAAGTGTTTAGATACTTTATTGGCGCAGTTTATATATTTAACCTCTTCTATACATTACTACCTTTTGGGCTAAGGCGTCCATGTAGATGGCATAGAAGATAGGTTCAAAGAAATGTGACTTTTGTTGCGCCCAAAATTATCACTTACTTGACAACACTCTTGAACCTCTGTGCAGGTTTGGCTGCTTTTAGTACTGCTCTCTTGGCTTCACACGGATCACATTGGCATTGGGTTTTTAACTTATCTGGATCCTCTACAGGCGCAGAAATAAAAACAAAAATTGTCAAATGATAAATCAGTCTCTTTCTTTGACCCTAAATATGTACAGGGTGTGTCAAAAAAGTGTCCCACGAAGGACAAATATAATTAAAAATACATCCAATTCGACTGTGACTTGTACCCGGGTACCCGCCCGCTATTCTGGGTACCAAATTGACTTTCCGGGTACCCGGGTACCAAATAGATTTTATTTTTTTATTTCAGATACCCAAATTTTTCATTTTCAAAGTCCAAAACAGGACCTTAGATGACTCATATTTGACCCTTAATAACCCACATAATACCCACCATAGGGATGGTAACTCCTAACCCAAGATCCTATACTAAGTTATTCAATTCATTATACTAAGTATAATGCGCACGTTACACGGTTCACCCGTGTAACGCACATATAACCCGTGGCCCGTAAGCAAAACATGGTAAATACAAAAACACAAACTAGATTTTACAATTTGAACTAACAAATTTTAGTAATAAAACACAAGGAAATACAGGCATTAATTATTTCGCTCATGAGTCACGATGGATTTCATAATTGTTTAAATCTTACGAGGCGCCACTGTTAAATTATTCCTTTTTGTGTATGTGGTGCACCGAAAGAATGACAACTAGTTTTATTCCAAGTCATTTTTGTTGGCTCCTTTTCGTAACACTCGGCGGCATGGGAACAAGACTAGCATCAAAAGTGACGTCATGATTTCAACAATCTCTTACTTGCGCAGATCATCCGCCATTTTTTAATTTTAAACCGACAGATGAGTTCTGCGCATATGTGTGCAAACCAATGGGCATTTTAACTCTGACGAAAACGAAATGTAAACTGCCGATACTCAAGGATTTATCATACTTTTTTTAGTTATTTGAAGATGAAACTCTATCTTTGTAGGTTTGGCTTTGATGGTACTTGATCAAATATCAAGTAGGGAATCTTTTTACGTCACACTTTTCGCTACATATTTGTGCAATACCATCGCAAGTCTTCAAAAGTGTGTCGCATTTCGAGATGCTACGCCGGTTAAATCGACGCTGCACTTGGTTGTATGCACTATGCAGGTTATTGCCGGGCTGAGCACTACTCCCAGTGTGTTTGAGGGAATTCATGGAGTGTGAGACTTACGGGATGGATACGGGTACACGTTAAACGCACATATAGAATGACCCGTGTCATGTAAGAGAAATTGCACAGGATAACTCATGCTTAATTCATTCATATCAAAAGTATGATTTTTGAGGACCGTTTTCTGTGTAAAATACAATTTCTTTCAAAAGCAACAACTTTTAGCAACAAAATTCAGTACATTGTGTACATTTTGTTAATTAAATATGGCAATAGAAGTGTTGTCTGTCACATGATCTCAGACAACATTAGAAATATTTATAAATATTTATTTAGTTTATTTCGATTTTTTTTAAAAATTATTTTGAAATTTGAAATAAAAATACTGCTTCAGTTTGTATGCAGGTGACTTTGCATTAAAAAAGGTTTCATGCAGGGTTCTAGCTACGGTGGGCAGGCAGCACTGGCGCGGCCGCCCGGCACTGACAATATCCGTCCGGGACTTGGGCTCAAAATGGGCTGGGCGCCCAGCACTCTTTTCTTTTTCTGAGCCTGTATGGTGGCAATGGCCTTTCTTTTTTTAACCATGCGTGTCTTCAGTTCGATCGACAACTTTCACCCCGCCATTTTCTATTTCCCTAGAACGATAGTCTCAACACCCACACTATCGGGCGCTAAAGCTGCATTGTATTGTGTCTATGAGACCACTCACAAGTGCTGAGTATGAGACTATCACAACAACAAGTCTTATGACTGGCAACGCTGGAATTATAAGTGCTATATATTAGTAGAACTTTACTCTATCAAATACACTTCATCCCATTAGATATCACCCCTAAGTATTGCGATTCATTTGTACAAATGTGTAGCTAAAAGTGCTACGCAAGAAGATTCCCTACTTGATATTTGTTCACGTTCCATCAAAGCTAAACCTAAATAGATCGAGTTTCATCTTCAACCTAAAATAAAGATTGAGTTTCATCTTCAAATACCAAAATATGATAAATCCTGAAGTATTGGCAGTTTATATTTCGTTTTCATCAGAGTCAAAATCCACATTGCTTTACATTACGTGCGCAGAAGAAGTCTTACTGTCGGTTTAAAATTTAAAAAATGGCGGTTTCTACGCACATCGGAGCAATGTTACACAGGCTTTGCCGTTTGAGGCGCGCGAGAGCGATCGCTCGCCTAGTGCGCTCCTTAACCCATTTCTGGTCGCGCGATTTATCGCGCTCCTTAAATGTCCGCGCTCGGAATCTCGTGTTTTTATGAAGAAATGTTGAAACAACGAAAAACAACAAAAGTGATCTGCGATAAATCTGTATCCGTTTCAAAAAACACAGTTCCAAATACGTATTTGTAATAGGCAAGCGAAGTTCTCACACGAGGCTATTAAATGAACCTAGAAATTGGCGCAATTCCCACGCTGGCGTTAATAAATGAAGCTCGTAATTAGAGGCACGGTTTAAAAGGTCAACTTAATACTACGCATACTATAATACGTGGAGGCGATGACCTGTGAATCATGCCGTAACACGCGGTTATGTATTTTATCCCAAGATGCAGTGCGGTGCTATTAAACTCCCTGAGCTGCCGAAAAATGGTTCTGTGATCATGTCATGTGCGATCATCCCGATATGATGAAACGATTGCAGAATAAAATAAGAATGTTTTGCGCCCGGGATTTGCGATTCAAATGATACATTTTGATGGCGATTTTTTTTTTTATGTATCAATCCGATTTCTCGTTTTTCTCTCGCTGTCAACAATTTCGTTTCACATTGGTCATAAATTGCTCTCCTCGATTATTCCGGGGGAGCTTTTAAAATGCTCTCCTAGTGCTCTCCTAGCGATTAAAAGCTCCCCTGCCAATTTCAAACGGCAAAGCCTGGTTACAGGCATGAGAATCTTCAGGAAAAAGCATGAATTCCTGCTTTTTTAAGTCAAAATGTACGCAGTTTCATTTAATTTCAGCCTGTTTTTGGTCTTTTTTGCCCAATTTCACGTGCTTTTTCAGGAATTCTCACCACTTTCCTGCTTTTTCCTGCTATTTTCAAAAACTCCATTCTCATGCCTGATGTTATAAATTATAATCATGACGTCTTTTTTGATACTAGTCTTGTTCCCAGGCCATGCCGCGGAGTGTTACAAAAAGGCAAATCGAAAAAGCGCCAACAAAAATGGAATATACCTAGTGGTGCACCACGGACACCAGGAAATTCCTTGGAATCATTACAAAACGGCGCTTAGTAAGAAGATGATGTAAACAATTATAAAATCCATCGTGACTCTTGAGCGATATAATTGCCTGTATTTCCTTGTGTTTTATTACTAAAATGTGTTAGTTTAAATTGTAAAATATAGATCATGTACACGTTATGTATACTATATTTTGCTTACAGGCGCATGCCAGATTATGTAGAACGTGCAAAGTTGATGAAATATTAATTTTATTACTAGAACTAAAAATGCTATACAATTTTTTTGGATTGTTGGATTGCTACACAAAAACTAATAGTGCAACGCACTTTTAGCTACACAAAAAAATGCTGGAAATTGAACGCTGACCGCACCTCACACCAAACCCCCTATTAATTAAAAATCACATGGCATCGATTATCGTTGCGCCGCCCATCACTTCAAAAACTTTTTTACAATAGTCTAATACTAATAGACAAAGACTTTTGCTTGATGCTGAATGGATGTTTCTGACACACCCCTTGTTGTATTTCATTGGCCACAAGGCACAAGTACTCATTTAGGCTAGTGGATCCACCCGGATAAAGTGCTGGGAGATATCAATTAGCCTCTCAGTCTCAAAAAAAAACCACAAAAATCAAAAAATGTTCTTCATCTTTTCCAATCCAAGTATCAGAATTTGCTTTAATTCAAACAGGAAATCAAACTTAAACCTTTCCCCAGCAGATTTTTACTCCATTGGAACAATTATTTTGGGTTTCAAACATGAAAAATAGTGAATTTATTACGCATTTCGTCTTGGTGGCCATATTTGCCCACTTACTCGGTGGGACAATTTGGCCACCTGCTAGGAAGGATTGAACTGAACAGAGACTTTCAAGATCGTAACGTCGATCATTTCAACCTAGCGCGAACTTGGAACACACTCATCTTGTCAACTTATGATGAGAATTTCGATTCATATTCAAATATAATCCGAAAACATCTGCCAATAACCACACGTCATCAGTGCAAAATTTTGCAGCTGACGCTCCTTCGTTCAATTATGTGGGCACCATACGGAATCAAATTAGGCATTTTTAAATACGTTAACAAGCTTGTCTGGTGCTAGAAATTTAGCAACTGTCTCACCTCTCTTTTCTTTTGAAGGCCATAAATAGTATGTGACAGGAAATAATACGAGAGCATAGAAAGAAACCAGAAAATAAAGCGATGTTCCGCCAGACTCGTCGTACTCAAACTGCGCCATCTTGGATCAAGTTCTTTTTTGGGTTGCCAGTGGAATTCTAGTTGCATGTCCTGCGATCTCTCTCTTCTAAATCCCCAGATGCTTTCAAATGTAAATCCTTGGGAACGTACATGGATGTATGTGCCATTTTTATCTGAGACAGATTTTTATCGACCCTTTTTCGTTGATAAATTGCTCAAATAGTCAGCAAAATTGCCTTCTCTTGGAATATTCATCCATCCATGCCTGGAAACTTGGCGATCAAAATATCTCGAAAAACAAAAATTTTACGATTCATTCAATCTTTTATTTCATTTTGCTTCAATCACTCCTTTGTAACTATAGCTGCAAAACAAGGAGCCCCAGATCAGAGCGCGGCCTGCGATTTTTTTTTTACTGATTTTTTTTTTACTAGTCAACATTTGTATAGCTTTGTATGGGCTCACAAGTAAAATCAGTTGACTTTTTTTGCTTTATTGCAGCCCGGCCCCAGAGCTCTAAATTCCGCTGGTTCGACCCATGGCCCATGACTCCTAAATTTGTATTTTTATGATAGCTGCATTTGTCATGGAATAGACTAGACTACAATTCAGGAAAATTGGTGTTGGAACACAAAGTCCATTTCTCCCCTTATATTCCACATTAAGGGTGTAGCGCCTGCCTGAGCTATCTACTAACTCACTCATATCCCTCCCCGCCCAACCATCAATGTAGGGTCCCATCCACATTGTATGAAATCAAATAAAAAACACTTGTTATAATATTTGGAAAAAAATGTCAAAGTTTTACCACATATGATATTAATTGGCCAAAATTGCTTTACAAGTTGTGATAGTAATTTATTTCATAATGACAATGTTAAAGGTATTTTATTAAAATTGAACAACGGGGAATATCAGAAATTGTTCTAAAATGCTGTGTGTTTTTTCCTTTTATTTTTCCAGTGTTCCATCAACTTGTGACCGTTATCCGTGACATTACAATGGAAATAGCTATTATAATGAGTCAAGTAGTTCTTTTGAAAAATAAATATACATAATGAAAATTGTAATTATGACATTTCCTTTGACATTTATGGTCAAATACTACCCCTACCCTTATAGGTTCTTTTATTTCATTTCTGCTATGTGAATACATAGTGAAATAATGATCATCGCCATAGCATAAGTTTGCAAAAGAATCTCAAGCGCAGGACTCATTATTGAGCTATTCCAGATAATATGTGTAGGCCTAGGCCTACACCCCCTAGAGGGGTTCGGATTTCCGCACTTTTTACTCGAATGATCATCGGAAATCCGAGACTTTTTCTGTGCCAGTCACTGGAAATCCAGATAATATATATCCTACACTCTCAGAACAAAGGTTAAAATCTTTAACCATGTTGGTTAACATTTTAACCAACAGGAGGTTACCAGGTGAACAACACAATTGGTTGGTTAAAACGGTAACCAACAGCTGTTGGTTAAACTTTAACCTGTGGTTGGTTACAAATTTTAATCTTTTTTGGTTTTATATGTTTTGACCAACAGTGGTTGGTTATAACTTTAACCTGTGGTTGGTTACAATTTTTAATCATTTGTTGGTTAATACGTTTTAACCAACAGTAGTTGGTTAAAAAATGTTGGTTAAACTTTTATTTTTTTTGCTAAACTTTAACCCATACAACATTACAATAATGATGTTTCATTGGCCCGATATTGGCTTTC
The DNA here is from genome assembly GCA_035610835.1 of Ophiura sarsii. Lineage (NCBI taxonomy): Eukaryota > Metazoa > Echinodermata > Ophiuroidea > Amphilepidida > Ophiuridae > Ophiura > Ophiura sarsii. The sequence goes on from CM069446.1 coordinate 39,471,209, forward strand.
AATATTGGCGCCCAACACGTGGCCAGGACCAACACTAGGACAGGACAAGGCACAAGATCCTAGCCAAGAGGCCGGGGGAAACTACAACTTGAAACAGCGGCCGCAATTTTTAGACCACGTCAGAATTTGTATATGAAATCAATCGTGTTATTTTCCGCCCCTGGTATAATGTGCCCATTATTGGAACAATATTGGTTGCCAACATAATGCCAATTGAAAAGCGCCGATGTAAAACCAATATTGGTCCAATATTAGTTTGGCAACATGATGCCAATTGAAGAGCGCCAATGTAAATACCAGGGGCGGAAAATAACACGATTGATTTCATATACAAATTCTGACGTGGTCTAAATAATATGCGCAAAATATTTTCCTCGCCAATGAAATTCTTTGGCGGGAATCTTGTAATGACCTATTGTTGGTTAAAATTATGATGCCTTAACCAACGTTGAATAAACTAAAAATTAATTATATTTTTACTGTTTAACCAACGCAGTATTAAAAGTAATTTTTAACCAACGCTTCATTTTTAACCAATGTTGTATACTTTTTAACCAACATTCTTTTAACCCATGGTTATTTAATACCTGTTCTGAGAGTGTACATAAACTTTCCCTATGGAGGGCCGGTTCGGAAATCCAATCTTTTTCTTTTTTCGGTTTGAATGATCACACGGGAAATCCAGACAATTTCTATTCTGCATAAACTCTCTCTATAGAGGGGTTCGGAAATCCAGATTTTTTCCCCATCAATTTGGGCCGGAAATCCAGATTCGTTTAAAATTTGCTCACGGAAATCCGGGAATTTTCAGAAATTAAAAAATTACCCTCTATAGGAATTTTTTGGAATAGGCTAGCCCATTCTTGTAGATAGGATGTGTAGCTGTCATAAAAATGTAAATTTAAGAGTATGTTCGGAGGTCATGGGTCAACTCCTAAATTTGAGGTATGGGGCTCCTCTACTAAACATTTATTTTCCTTTTTTGTTAATGTTTGGAAATATTAATTGGAAATCAGGAATCTCTCTATCGGAGAATTGTTGGTGTTTGGACGGACATTTGAAGGGGAGTGGGTTTGTTTGTTTCACATTTGTCATGTCGTTACCTACATTTCCGGCCCACTGTCATTGTACTCTTTTCACTTCATCAAACCATCTCCCTACTTATCATAACAACCTCCTATAGTAGTAGTATATACGTTGTTTTTTTAATTCTTGATATTCACAGCGGTGGAGCCAAACTTAAAGCCTTCCAGGCTTAATGGCTTCTCCGCACACTTTCCAACATCACCTCTCTGGACCACTCTCATCGCCTGATATTTTATATTTATTATTAGCTTATCCTTTGTATCATTCATTTCACTATATATATCGTCTAGATTTATCTCTTTCATGATATCATACCATTCCTGAATATATATCTGTTTTCTTGATGTTATATTTTGTTATATTGTTATATTTGTATGTTGTTGGACTGTGTAAATAAATCTTATGAATGAATTATGAATGAGTGTCACAAAGCGATCCATGTGCAGATTACTATCATTCCTGACCACCACGAGGCCCACGGATTTAAAAAGGTTCCAGGGGAATCTTTTCGAAAATGGGAGTAAATGTAAGGTGTTTCATCACAACTTGTTACAAGTAAACTGTTGGTGTTGGAGAGAATTTGGAATTTCTGGGGAAATCCCATTATAATCCCTGAGCCAATTTGGGCGCTAAATATTTCGCCCGGAATCATGGGGAATTCTCCCCATGATAGTCCCAATGGTATTGTATAGGCCTATAATTCCACAGTTACAACTTGGCTCACACCATCATTTTCAAAAGTTCAAGAAGAACAAAAAGGTTGCGGTCAAAATAATGCGAATTTTAAAGCGGCTGGGCGTGCGGTCTTTCAAAGAGACAACCCTTTAATTTTTTGCCTTAGCTTAGGATATAGGATCCAAGGCCAAGCTAATCCTACTTTCTGTTACCATGGTTTCAGTGGCATAACACATACAGCATTGGAATTCCTTGCCCAATTGCAAATAAAGTGATTTTTCGAAATTCAAAAAGGCCACCAAAAAGTTCTTGTTTGATCACAGGCTCCATTGCTGAGCAGGATTGCTTTACTGCTTTATGATTTCGCCCGCTTCTTCTTCTATATAGAAGGCTGTTTTATATTTTGTGGAATATAGTACTTCTCTTAGGGTCCTGTCTACTTATTCTTCATGTTTCATATAAAATTATATTTATTTATTTTACTTGCTGCCTTTCCTCCTGCTTGCTTTCTTTTGTCATCACATGACCTTAATGGAAATAAGCCTCTTTTTATGCAGCGGCCTTTTGGTACTCTTTTGACGGTTTTAATAAAAAAAAATCTCAAACCTTTCATTTTTATTGGGTGTACAATCTGATTTCTTGTTCATATAAACTTGTGAAATTGTAATATTTTATGCTGAATAATATGAACGAATGAATAGGACAATAGGTGAATGGGTAGGTAATAATAAACGGTGGGTGAATTAATTTATAGGCGCTTTTCTACGTTATCCAAAAATCTCTAAATCCAGTAATGATACAACTATTTTCGGCAACAGACCCAATTAATTAAATGAAGAGCGACACCTGTCGGTGAAATTTGACCATGTTATTATGAACTCGTTTTGTAACACATGAAATGCACATTGATTTTGTGTGCATACGTGAAATTACATAACGACTTTCAGGTGTGAAGACAAGGTTGTAAGAGGTAGGAAATATATAAATTAATCTGCATATAGTGGTGTAGTGTACGAATTTCGGGCTCGCAATTAAGGAAGATTGATGATTCGTAAAACAAACAATGAAATAGGTTCCAAATTCGCGAGGACAAGGTTTACATAACATAACTGGCTTACTCAATCAAGGAGCTAGATTGGAGGTAGTCCCAATCGGTACCGTAGTGCAAGTGTATCTTTGATACACGGTACCACTACCCTCCATAGACTCACGACGTCGCGAAAATCACATTGAGTGTCAGCACTGCCGTTTTTTTATATACACTTGGGATTGAGAAACAAGTCCTTCATTAGTAGTAACTATGAGATCAAGAACATTATTAGACGCTGGTCTTGTTATATGTCTCTGTAACTGGGCAAGGCCAAATTCATTCAGCAAATCAATAGTGAAGCATGAACGATAGTATAGCCACCATTGGGTCTAGATTGGAGGAGCAAGAAACAAAATACGAGGCTATTGTCAATCGTTTCATTTCAACCAAAAAACCCACACCACTTCACTTGCCTTTGCTGCTAGTAAATATTTTAGGGGGATAGGGTTAGGGTTATTTCAGACAGTACCATTTCATTTAACCCCTAAAATACAGGATTGCCTCCCCCCAGTCACAATAATGCTAAACTAATTGGTTGAAATGGAAATGAAACCCACCTAACTTCAGGTCCTCAATTGAGGTTGAAACCATGATAACATACCTTGGATAGATACTGAGATGTTATCGACTTCAGCAATATCGATAAATCCTGGGGGGCCAATGCCCAATCAGGGATTGTTGTGATCATCCGTATGAACAAAGACGCGGATTACAGGTGCTTTTTTCGACAATAACGCGAGCCCATGCTAAGCCTATTAAGGTAGGCATGTTCATAGAATTTTGAAAATAAATTTATCTCTTTTAAAATGGATTACATGGAAACAAAGTACTTTACAATAAAAAAAAGATGGTTCAACCTTGTCTGCAGGCTGAATAATAAAAAAGTTATAACCAAAAGTAGTTTAAGTCATGCACATTTTAAAACCATTTTAGGTAATTAAGGGTTTACTTTCATGATGTCTAGTTGCTTGTGTGTGGTTATTTAGACATCAGTGAATACACCCTAGCCAGATCGCACTACATCGCTGTATTTAAAAGAGGTAAACATGAGTTTTCTACATATTTTGGTCAAAAATGTCGCCCTCTATAGTCAATGATATGAACATCCCTACCTAAGGCCAAGGTATCAAACTGGCCAATTTCAGAGAATAAGCTTATAAGGGTAAGGGTGTCTTTTTCAACCTGAAACTGAGCTGATAGTCACGTCTCATCATTGTGAAAATAGCCCAAAGTGATTACTACTTTTAAGACAAGTTTACTTACGAAACTGAATCAGAGCTTTGAGTACTATTATACATGTAGGGGCACTGTCTCGTGATTTACAAATAGACTACATGTAGTAATACTTTTATGGCTACATTTCACCTACTTCATTGTGAAAAACAACGCTTTCTCCTCAAAGTGTTACACAAGCATGGGTACCGTAGGCCCGGGGGGGGGGGGGGGGGGGGACTCACCCAAGACGGTATACGGGGGTGTGCCGCTCTAATGGGTAGCTTTTTGGGCACAAAATCCCTAAACATGGGGTATGATTTTGTGCTGGAAATCCCTAATAATGGGGTCACTTTTTACAAATGGGTCTATTTTCGCGATTTTTTTTGTGCGAAAAATAGGTCTAAAATGAAGCAAAACCCCTAAAAATGGGTACCAATTTTTCCAAAATCACCCCTAAAAATGGGTATGGGTTTTGAATCTCCAGCGGCACACCCCCGACCAAACCAAATCCGAGTACCCCCCCCCCCCCCCCCCACCGGGACCGTAGGATGGGGATACTTTGACCCTTGATGGGTAACTTTGGCCCACCAAAAAAAGAGAGAGTTTATTTGTCAAATTTTGAGAAAAGTGAGAACAATTTAATTACAATGATATGTGTATTTGGAACTGGACCTAAACACACTAAGCTGCAGGATTTTTTCTTTATTTTTAGGTAATTTTAGGACAACATTTTTTTTCAACAAATTGCAACTGCCTCACCTACATAGTGGGTATATTCAGCAACTTTTATGTTGTGGTTGGATAGACAATATTATTTACCTATGACAAAACAATACCCAATTCATTTTCATTTGCATTCTTCTTTACGACACAGACCAACATTTAATGAAAAAAGTAGCGAAAAGTGGGGTAACTTTGGCCCATGAGAAAAATTCAAAACATTCACTTTTCAACATTTACACTTACAGCCCAATTTATTTGTTATGTCAAAACAAGCAACCTCACTACAAATTAAATGATTTACCATGTATATTTGGAATGTTTTTCTCTAGTTTTACAATGTGTTATTTTTTGGTATTTATTACATTCTAATCTGTAAAATATTCTTAGAAATGTTGTTTTTAAAAAAAAAACCCATTCTAATGAACCTTTCACAAACCTTATATTAATTATTTAAAAAAAATTGAAATATCTTATCATCCAAGTAGGTTTGAACAAGTTTTTCGCATAAGCCCACTTAAAGATTGGGGGAAAAACTAGAAAGTACTGGAATTTTCAAAGCAAAACAAATCATGTGAGAGGCAAGTTATACTAACAACTAGTCAAGTTTACAAACAAAATCTTTCTTCCATGTAATGAACAGGCCGTAAGAAGGGGGGGGCGATCCCCTTTGAAAATCTTCCCCGGAAAATGTGTACACAGATGAAAAAATTTCGCGCGCTACGCACGCATTTGTCTTCCCAAAATGCAATATTCTTTGCTACAAGCTTGTTTAGAGCCAAAATGTACCTCGATCGTGCAAAAAATAGGTGCAAATTCGAAAAAAAGTGTCTTACGGGCCTGATGAATAAAAATAAAAATGTAAAAAAGTGGGTCAAAGTATCCCCATTATACAGTACCTGAATGTTTGGTGAGTAACCCGATGGGACTGGGCGATGATGAGGGGAATCTTGCAAAATGGATGAAAAAGACTATCGGTGGACCGAAACCCCTTCAAAATGGACCCATGCTCCCCAGCTAATGGCTTGAGTTGTGAATGACAGGGGTAAAAGATTCTGTAATTTTCCTGTTTGATTTATAAATTTGTTTCTTTCTTTCTTTTTCCAGACATTTTAATTTAACATCTGTTCAGAACAAATGATCTGAATGCTTAGAAAATAATTCTCCTTAATTTTTGTTCAGGTTTGTAAATAATCCTCATGTGCCTAATAATTTGGATCATTCTTTTTTTCCTTCTTTTTTTCAGAATTGTAATATATTCTAAAGCGTCAAGCCGTCCAGTTGAACACTGAATATAATGGGAAAGTCAGATGCAGTGACAGGTGTCAAAAGAAAGTCACGGAATGACGAAGTCAAAACTGCCAAAAAACAAAAACCGACAAAGCCGGCAGCACCATCGAGCAAAGACACCAAGCAAAAAACACCAAAGAAATCAGAGCCAAAGAAACAATTAGTTAAAATATCAGCACAAACCTCTTCAAAGGAGACCACAAAATCTAGTAAAGTTGGTGGTGGCACTGAGCAAGAGGTTCGTGAAAGGGAGGGATATACAGAGTCTCTTCCGACACGAAACAAGAAAGGAGAGCTTGTTTTTGCTGATTCTGCATTGATCTACCCAAACCTAACACCTAAAGAGGTTCTCCAAGCTGGCAGTTTTGGTGGCACATATTTCAGACCAATCAAGTCTTCCGTTACAGGTAATTTTATCGGTTTGAAAAAAAGAAAATCCTTAAAAACAAACTTATATTTGTATACAATTTTCACACTAGTTACTCACTCTATATTCACTCAGCGTCTTCTATCAGAATTTTTTAAACATTGTTAAAAGCATGTGTCGAATGGTCTAAGGAATTACTCTATTTGACTTTGTTTACATCAAACGTTGGCTGAGATGCTGTATTTTGTGTGAGAGGTGGACACTCAAGTTTCATTTTCGACACATGAACACACTGGCCAACAAAAGAACCTTACCGTTTCCATGCTAAAATGTTGTACCCAAAGCACACATGACGCGATCGAGCAGAATGAGTCATATGTCAGGAATATTGATTTTGAGTTACAGGTAAAAAGAAGTGACAAATTCTTATATTTACTTTGTTTTCTCAGTTGGTAAACGGTTTGTAACTTAGAAACTAGAAGTTTGATTTTAGTGGGATTTGGACCGTACTATAGCATTTTGCACCTGCCTATGATGGACAAATATCAAAATTAAAAAACTGCAGACATGTGACTCATTTCGCTTGACCACATCACATAATTATTTGGTACGGTATTAAACTTAAAAGTACCATATTTGGAATCAATTAGTTAATAGGTTTGTACACTTTTTTGAAAGAAAGAAAAAGCTGCCTTAAACAATTTGTCTTGATCAGAAAATCATCATTTGTATACCCTTGAACACACCATGTGTTTTACACCTAATCATAAAAAAATTAGAAGGGAAATGGGATTAATTTCCGTGTTTGACAATATTAATATTTTAATCTCATTTGTAGGTGACAACCATTCTGGTGTATGGAAAGAACTGCCAACAGATTGGCTGGAAGGTCTTAACATTGGCAAACAGGTATGCGCCATGTATTATAAATGATTTATTATAGTGAGTGTGGTTTTGGATATCAATTGGCATCAATTTGGTTGGTTTCGGCTGATTTTTTGCTGATACGCCCTATACATGTATATATCATGAGACCAATAATATATAGTTTTGTGTGGGGTTTAATTCATACCGTTCAGTGCGCAATACGCATGGTCATTTGTGTTAAGATGTTCAATCGTGCCTTGTGTTATATCCCCAGAGAGCTGGCTGGAACCCAAGCACTATTAAGATGAATTATTATGAATGTTGTTTGTAGGCAAATACAAAAAAATATGACATTTTTGTTTGTGTTTGTTTCTTATTTGAATGTTTACAATCCATGCGGTAGGTAAATGCTGCCTCTAGCTAGATTCATAGATAAATGCTGCCTCTAGCTAGATTCAAAGGGAAATGCTGTATCTAGCTAGATTCAGGTAAATACTGCCTCTAGCTATAGAAGATTCCAAGGGCAATGCAGCATTTTAGAATCCATTGCCTGTGTGAATAACCCCTGTTAACTCAACATGTCAAAGGCACTGGTATTTTCTGTCCAGTTTTCCCTCAACCGAGTCTCACCCTCACCAGGCTTCTCGTTAGGTAAAAATATTATGGGGTCCACTGGACCCCATAATCTACCAATTCTCAAAATTATGGGGTCCTAGAAGAAATTATGGGGTCCAAGTCAAAAATGTAATTTGCGAATTGTGACTTCGGAATCGGATACGGAGTGGTTCAACGGGGACTACAGCGCTGAAATGTCCAAAACTGTCTTCTCTATTTATTTTGTTGTTTGTAAAGAGAGAGATAAGTAAATAAATTACTTTCAAATAATTATTTGTAAGCTTACACATGCAAAATTATCTTGACACACGATTAGAAATTATTGCGTCCAGATGGACGCAATAAAGAGTCCAGTTTAAAATGTACTGCGTTTTTAGCAAAAATATTGCGTCCCCAGACGCGAAAACGCACTGTAACGAGAAGCCTGGCCCTCACCTGATTCAAATATGCATTTGTTTTATTGTTTTATGTAACAGGTGTCCTCGTCTACCTATCGCAATGAGGTGAATACATATGACGTGAAATGTGGTGGTAGTCTTGAGATGTGGGAAAGCAGTGGTTGGATGAATAAGCAAGATCCTTATGGATGGTTTCAATGGTATTGTAGGTAAGGCATTAATCTAGAATGGGGTTATTTGTTAAATAAAAGGGATTTGAAACACAAAGGTGTAAGTCAAAGAACATTTCTTGAGCAACACCAGCATGCATCATTTCATCACATGACCACTGATTTCTGCCACTAGTCTAGTGTCTACTGGTTCCCATTAACATTACAGTACAATGAAAGGCTTATAATGTGGTCAAACGAGGGTCTTTAAGAAATCCTTCTGCAAGTATGTTTTAGTTGGGATTCAACTTCTTTTTCATATATTAGCCAATGTATGCCTATCTCTACCATGTATGAGAAGGTGGAAGTCCAGACGACCCCAGCTGTTAATTACTTCAGCACATGTGTGGCACTGTTTGCTAAGCATGCTGGGGTAGGTCAAGAAATCTTCTTTGGGTGTAAGTAATGCACATTGCACTATGAAAACTCTCTCATTGCTTGCGTGGTAGATTTCGATCGCGACAGGAGCATGCGCAGATGCGATTTTTGTGTAAGTGGTCTGTGATTTTGTCAATATTATATTTTTACTGTGATTTGTCGATCTGCATTAAATGCAAAAAGTAACAACGCCCCCGGCTGGACTCGAACCACCAACCTTTCGGTTAACAGCCGAACGCGCTAACCAATTGCGCCACGGAGGTGATTATTACTAGGCTGTTTTGGTTTGTCATTTTTACCCGTACACTTCCCCGTACACTTTCTTGCAAAGTCGGGCATCGTTTTTTCTCAAATGTTGCTTGCATATTGCCTTTGCTGTCGCCTTTAATACATGTGCTGTTACTTGAACTTGGAACCAACGTTTAATTTGAACTGTCTATTTTCAATAAAAAAATACTCCAATACGGGAAAAAAATCAGAAAAGCTCACAGACAACAAATAAGAACATCATTTTACTCGACCTAGAATTTCAATCAACGGATTTCAATCATCGGCAAAACCCGATGATGTGAGTGACGTCATTTAATGAGCTCATTAGCATAATTTATGTCCGTGAAATATACAATAGGGTTTTGGTAGTGCATTGCTACAGGTGTATGCCTTGTATAGATGTATGGTGAGCCCTGAGGGCAGAGCTCCAAACAAGAAATACTTGCCCACAAAATATAATTGAGATGAGAAGATCGATGCCATCAAAATATGTTTAGAAAACATAAAAAAACTGCTTCCTTTGATAAAGGACAAATCATCATCTTTCACCTGTTAAATTGGATTCATAAGAAATGAAAGTTCATATCGGTGCTGTTCTGTCAAAACAGTGTATGTTTTTTCCGGCCATTCAATGTGTATTAAGTAAAACTGCCCAACAGTTATGCACAGGAATTGTTGCTTTATACATGTTAATGAGGCAAGAGCATTTACAAGGTTTTGATAGATGTGTTTTGACCCTTGGCCATGAATATGTTTAGAGCAGACTGCCCAATTACTTCATACATGCTGAAGGGCCGGATCGAGATACTGTAAAAGACAATATTTTTGCGTGAAGATACTTTCGCGCATTTTGATATCATAGACATTTCGCAAATTGTTTTTTTCGCGAGCGACCTTCTTGATGCACTGCATAAATGTTGAAAACAATATTTTTGCGTGTTATATTTTTGGGGTGTTAAAGGTAGATGACCCGACACAGATTTTTCTCAAACATATTGAGATTTTCATATCATATGAAAGATCATATTTTTCTGATTAACATACTGAAATTTGACGGTCCAAATCAGTATGATTACAAAGAAATTGGTGAAATAACATCGAATTACCGCGAAAAGTGGTTAACCACCAATATAGTTTGTGTACAACTCAATGGGCACATTTCACGGCATCTTGTGCGTCTAAAATAAGAACCATTAGAGTTATGCAACTCAAACTTTGGAATACGACTTTTTTGAGGATGACCTTTCATGTCGAATAGAAAACTTCAAGTTGAAAATCGGAACATCTACCTTTAAATATTTTGCGCAAAAAACACGAAAATAAAATCTCCTCGAAAAATTCAGCTTTTACAGTACAAGTTTGACAGATCACCCTATTGGCAATTAATATTAAACACAAACCTACTAATGTGACCGTCTTTCTTTCAGATTCTATCTTGGACGACGCACTGCAGATGACGATAGACAGATCAGTCGCTGGGCAAAGTGTGCAGGGGTCAAAGGTCGTTGGCGTAACAACCTCATCGCCAAGTGTGTACGTAGTGGATGTGCATATGATAACAGAGCTGTGTCACCCGTTGTTAGACAGACACTGCAACACTGGGGGTATAAAGTAAATGAGGTGGACTTCAAAAAGTATGCAAAGAAAGTGAAACTATGAGCTGGAAGCTTTAAGCTTTGTATGTGCAGTATTCACAAAGGTGCATCTTGTCGGCCAGTATTCATTATTAGAGATACTTAGAGAAACTATAGTTAAATCAGTTCCAAATTGGCGAGAAATATTTGGTTTTATCTCTCTGTGCACAAAATAATCCATGGGTACATGTGCGATTATGGCCACACGCAGGTTTGGTTGCACGCACACATATGATGCACAGTGCACTTGATGCCTTCATGCGCAACTGCGTCTTTCTGTATTCATTTGCTGCTGTAAGGAGGCTTCGTCAATTTGGAACTGATCAAACTATAGCGATACTTTGAGAAACTAGCTTGTATTTTTAAATTAATATGAGGAAGGAATATAGTTTTTTACATCATATCTTCAGAAGTATTGATCATGTTTCAAAACTTGATGGAATAGATTCTTTCAGCAAGAAAATTTTGCCAAAACAGATTTAAAGTACACACATTTTCTTTCAGTACAGTCATTTAATTGAAAAGAAATTAGTTCTTTGTATAATGTCATGAATGACGGATTGGTAGTGCTGTTTAGTGATTACATCATTCTTTGTCACCGTAAATACCCCTAATTCAGAACCCTTCTATTGTCCAAATTTGAGTGCTTCAGGACAGTCAATGCAGAATTACGCATAATTCGCTTATCCAGATTTTCCACTTATCCTGCCGTTGCTTGGTCCAATCATGTCTGAATAACTGGGTTGGACTGTATATGAATCTATTTCGTGCCAAGTGCCCAGACTTAGAAACCTAATGATTTTTGCATTCAGAATACTATGTAGTTTAATCAGTTCCAAATTGACCAGAGCAGTGCGATAGTGGCCTTCATACGTAACCGCGTCCTTCTGTATTTATTCGCTGGTGTATGGAGGCTTCGCCAATTTGGAACTGATCAAACTAAAACAGCCATCATTATTCCGAGAATAGATGATGCAAATTGTAGTTTGGTCTGCAGGTGTGGGATGATGGATGCATGGGTAGTAGACTCGCTCCTCCTGTCTTCCGTATTTTTCACACGGCCCATGTGAGGGTGCTCAAATGTGAAGACTGGAAAAAGTACAGTTCCAAAAGTGTGCGCTGATAAACTCATGAATAAATATGAGCTTATTCACGCCCCAGTGCGCCAGTAGTTTCACGCGGCGTTGTACACCGCGTGAAGCGATAGGGCGCACAATTTGCCTTCCCGTGGCGCAGCGTGACGATCATTCGATGCAGTGCCTTTGTAATGGACCAATCGGGTAGTATTTCTGCTGTTGCTGTGTACAAATATGCATGTTTGGTATCAGTATGCATATTCATAATATGCTAAACTAAATACTCTTGGAATTCCATGAGTAAATGCACACTTTTTGGACGTACTATTTTCCCAGTCCCTATATTTGGTCTGCCATTTTTAAAGATGGCGGCCATATAGAGGGACCCAGGGACCCAGTCTAGATGCAGGGCTAGATGGGCAGGTCCATATTTTGAGCAGTGAATGTCGACACAGCGTAAGAATAACTGCCTTTGAAATGACTTTACATCTTATCTATCAATCACACTCTACAGTATATAATAAGGTGTTCAAATTCTCAGTTAATCATTTGCTCGGATGATGAAACTCCTTACCGTTTAAAAGCTAAAGGGCTTCGATAGTTGGATCACTCTACAATCTAGGAAAATTTGTGTTGGAACAGTGAACTACTACTACCTCATGTCCCTCCCCACCCCACCCAATTAATGTTGAGGGTTCCCAACGATCATGGTGGTGATGAAATGGTTCCAAGCAACATTGGATAGGGTGGCTGGGGGAATATTTCAACAAAATCCTCAAAAGTCTACCATCAGTTCTTTCTTTGATTTTAGGAAAAGACCCAGTTCCAGTCATGTTTATCGACTTAAATAGTGCAAAGTAAATTAAAATCGCAACATATGAATGTTCATATAAAGTTTTTTTTTCACGCAGACATATAGACTTGAAAATCATCATCAAAATGATCCTTGCTATTGTGTGTGTTTCTTGTTGAAATATATTTTGGTTTCCAAACAAAGATCACAAACCTTTGATTCTATAGTTTTGAATAATGTAAAATGAATTAGTGCCTTAAACATATGTATTTAATAGTATTGGATCGTAGATAGCTTATCAAGAGCCAGCTTAAAGGAACATGAGGATGCCACATGTACTGCGAAGTCTCATGGTCTGGTTCTACCTGTGAGTAAGATATTCATGAAATCAGCAATATTAAACCTATTGAAAAGCAAACTTAATTCAATAGGTGTTATAATCAGTTGAATGGTGATTAGCTTCAATCCATTCATGAATATCTTATACTCATTATATAATAACTTAAGTGTCCTGCAGGAAATCGGTGCTACAAAACGTCTGATTGCCAATATAAACTCCCAGACACTCTCCTACTTCGGCCATATAGCCAGGCGCACAGGTTCCTGCTTAGAAAAAACAATTATGCAGGGTATTATTGAGGGCTCAAGGAGACGAGGCAGGCCAAAAACAAGATCTGATGGTTTGAAAGAATAAAGAACTTGGTTGGTCAACCGATTCCAAATATTTACAAACTGGCTGCTGACCGCCGAAAGTGGCACGTCATCTGTAAAGTCACGAGCTGTCAGTCATGACGGAGACGTACCAACCAACCATTATATAATAGATCATCGATAGTCCACATGTTTACTTAATTATATATCCTCATGTTTCCCTTTATTTTAGTAACTTTATACAAGAGATAAAGTGTTAAAACGTGTAGTGTTTTTTCTTTTCAAATCTTAGGCGGTGTTGCAAATCTTTTTATTGGAAGTCCCTGACAAGCTTTATACAGGAAGTATGTGTGCTCTTAAGAACAACAAGCCTTGTCAATAAAAAGTTTTTCTTTGGATATGGAACAAGTTGTTATAACAGAGCTTTTAAAATAGCTCTTGTAAATACATGTAGTATCTAATTACTATACAAAAATGTGTGTGATGAGTAAAGTATATTGTATTTTCTACTATGAATAGAGGTACAATTTTTTAGCTATTTATACATGTATGTTGTTAACAGTATTATGGAATTGATCAGGGAGTTTGAAGCAATAAAGAGAATGTTGAGTTTTTAATACCCGAGTATTTGTGAGTCTTCAAGGGTTTACAGTAACGAGTGATTAGAATGGAACATTAAAATATAAAGTATAACATTTAGTTGATAGTGAGAACAACTTTGAAACCATGAACACAGTGTTATTCAATAGATTTCAGAAGTCCTTGCAATTTTTGTCCATCAAATACATTCCATGTAAAGTTCAAGTGTTTCCATAAAAAACGCATAAATTCAATTTTAATCAAATTTCGTTTAAAAAGTTTGTTTTTCAAGCACTCCATTAAAGGGGGTGGGGGTGCTAACCTGAGACGAATATAGCTATATTCGTCTCAGGTGCTAACCCTAAGAATATGAAATTGATCAATCACTGCAACTTTTGAAAAAGGTAATGAGTCAGAGAATCCAGTTTTGGTATCAAATGTTGTTGGTGCAAAAAATCAAATTATTATTTGGGGGGGGGGGGGCACTTTTTTGTCAACAATTTAAAAACTAAACGATTTTTATTTTAAAAAGAAATGTGTTCGAAAAGAGAAGTGTCTTTAGATGATTTCAGTGCTATTTCTGCATATTTTACCAAACGCTGATTTTGATACGTCGTCCTAACAATTATGAGCCAAAGAGGTGATTGCTTTGTCAACACTTTAAAAATACACATTTTTAGTGCATTTTGATACCAAAAATGGATTCTCCGACTCATTTCGTTTCCCAAAATGTATATAAATATGTACATCACATTAATAGTTCAAAAGTTAGTGCTTGATAAATTTCATATTTTAGGGTTAACAACCCACTTTAAACTAGGAAAAAAACACCACACAAACATTTCGCAATATACACTCTCAAGAAAAAGTGGCACAGTTATAAACCATTATATATGTAGTTCTATCCCTATTTTGTCGACATGCAAAATATAGGTTGACGTGTGTTTGGGGATCAAAAATACATATGACCACACCCCACCATCAGTTGCTTTGACGACTCTATCATTATATAGCAAGTTATTAGTGATAGATAAGTTTTTGATTTTACTTCCTAAAATCTGTGCAAATATTTCTCAAATTATTTATTCTGGCAGAGAGGCTGTCTCATTAGCCTTCAAAAGCATTTTAGTTTGTTAAAATTGGTTGAGGAAAACATGTTTTATGCCCAGTTAGATAACGTATATATTTTAAAAACAGAACCAACTCAAGCAAGCTCTTTTGAATTAATGGCGCACACTCTAATCCGATCATCACAAAAGCCTGATTTTAACTTAAATTTGCTCTGCTGAATTCACGAAATAATGACATTGTTATCATTATTTTGCATTTAATGTATGAAAATAATGTCTGAGCAAGTTTGTTTTGCCTTATTAAATCTGTCTCAGATTAAATTAGCTATTGCGTTTCATGCATGTAGCCACTTAATCATATAAATATTATGCGCCACTGAGCATGCTGAGTACATTACTCAATATTATTTTTGTTCGGTTTCAAAATGCATTTCACCAACTGGATAACGGTACCATGAAATGTTGTTATTATTTTTGCTGATTAACAGTAAATACTAAATGCAGCTATTGATTCAAGCATTACAAACTTCACAAAACGGCCATCTTTGGCACACATATTGGTATGGATATAAGATACAACAATTTCTCAAGACGCCAAAAAATGGACCCATAATTCGGCTAAAATCTGCATTTTGGGGGAAAAAATAACTTTTTAATGATTTTACTCTATATGATCTACAAAGTAATTTCCTGAATGCACAAACAATTTTGAAATTAGTAGACAGTTTTGAAATTAAGAAATTATCAAATGTCCATGGTCAAAACCAATACACATAATAGCAGAATTACATCTTAAACTTGTCGTATCTCGATTTCTATCTCGAGTAAATTAATGTATATATTTCAAGACTATTCACATTCAAATTATACAATCATGCCGTACATTTACTGTTAGAGACATTGCTCATGTGTGTAGGACTCGCACGTGACGTCAAAATAATCTTTAACGACATACTTGAGTTCTGAGGTTCAATTCAGATGCATCGTCTTTTCTCACTTTTGCTGAATCCATCTGCCTCTTGAAATCCGTGATGGCAACTTCTGGTGGGTTATCGATGCTTGCATTGCTACACAGGGGGTATAGTATTCGATTCCGGTAGTGTGGGGCTTAACCATGCAAGTATCAGGCTCAAGTTCGAATGTAGCCGAGTTCCTGATAATTCCGGGAATATCAGCGGATGGGTGTTGAAAGAGTAATAATTGTCCCATGGAAAGAACCTTTGCAGAAGGATCGTAATCCAAATTGTCTTTTCCTTCAACTACGGGTAAGCCTTTTCGTAGATTAGATGGACATACGACATTTACCATCTCATACTGCTTGCACAAAGAGATAGCAAGAGAATTCTCAAGTTTATGTACCCGGTTATACGATATACCAATCCCTTACTTTGCAAATTGACCTACCAGGGTTCTATTTCAAAATTGCAGCCAACTCACAAGTTGTCGGTAAACCTGAGAGGACATCATGTGCTGCCATTTTTTTTTGAAATTTACTATTTTATAAATCCCGTCATTTTGGAGCAAATGTTGAAGTCGAAATGCATTAGTTGCGTTTATATTATATATCATCAATGTTTGTACTTCAACTTAAACATTAAAAACAATAACATAATACCCGATGTTTAGCATTTGATTATTATGACTGTTTAGGCTTATTATAACATAGTTTTCCTTATCAACATTTGAAAAGGGCACAGTGTGATTTATGGGCATATGTTATCAAATGTTCCATTTGTTTACCAAGGATATATAAACTGCTAAAAAAAAATCAGTTTCCGTTCAAGCACAACATTAACAAATATCTCAGGAATTGTTCATTCAATGTTATATATCAGTGTAAAGCTCATGTGTTCATCTTCAAAATTATACCCAATTTAAAGCAATCCCTTGTTCCAATTCTCAGCCACTTGAGAACATGGGTAGGTCACAATCCGAATGTGCCAAGATCAACACCATTTCATGCCTTTTTTCATGCCCTGTTTCATGTTCACTTTGTCGTCTGTTCAATGGAGTGTTGCATTGACCAGTGCAGTGTAGAGTGATGCTCTATTGACTTTCGAGTACATAATAGCGTTGATGTTGGCACATTCAGATAACGACCTATCCATGTTCTCAAGCCAGTGGCTGAGCACTAGAACATGGGATTGCTTCACATTTGGTACCATTGTAAAGATGAACACGTCAGCTTTTCATTGGTATAACACTGAATGATCATATCCCGAAATATTTGAACATTTTGTGATTGAATTTGAGCAGTTTGCATAAATATATATAGGCCTATATACAAATAATATGTTTTACCAAAACATGTCTTTTGCCGTCCAAAGAGTATTATCAGTATTGTCTGTTTTTCAATTTGGCAAGTTTTATACCTTTCAGAATAAACATTTCTACTTGTAGTTGGTGGTTCATAATCAACAGAAATATATAACTGCTAAGTGTTAAACATAATCTTCGAAAACAAATTCTTCGAAAACAGAATCAACTCAAATAGGCCTATATGATTTCATTGTTTTTCAACAACAAAAACTGGATAGCAATGACTTAATTTTGTTATACCATTTAAATAATAACACTACACGTGTCAATGAACCTTTTCATAATCATCCCGATAACTATACGTCATATCATTATTATGTTAACAATAAACAAATGATGACCATAACAATTTGAGTTAAATGGTCGAATTTCCCTTTAAAATTAAGACATTTACATGCATAAATATGATACTTTAGACTTTTTGACAATCTTTTTTTGTTGTAATTTGTTGTAATTGGATGTTTGCCTTGTGAACTAGAGCAGTATGCAAATTGCCCAATGTCATTTGACGATGAGAACAATAAAAATGTAAAAAAACATATATTTTGGCTTAAAAAGATGTTTTTAGGTAAAAAAATTATATAACAATGGACGTAATTTTTGCGTTTTGAGATTTTATTGCACTACACATATACACAAATAGTTGTTGAACACTTGGGTGATTGAAACCTATTAGTTCATGTATTTTTGAGAATGATAATTATTTTCTTTGTAACTGATTATTTATCTATTATACATTTTCTATTTATTGTTCTAAAATTTAAGAAACATAGCCAAAAAAGGATTCGTCTATATATTATGTAAACTTTATTACACATTGAAGTATGTAAGAAAACTCGGGCGTAAAATTGTGTTTATCATGTAAAAAACCATAAAAAATAAAATATTTAAATTTAAAAAAATGAAAATAATCCAATATTTACGTTTTTCTACCTTTTTTGAGCTGTTTTAGTATTTATGACACCCGCTTTATTTTAACCAAAAACTTTTCTGAAGCCTTATCTTTAAAATAAAGCAACTTCTGAAGTAATGCGATGTCTGAAACTACCTCTAAACATGAAATAAGAAAAATTGAATTTTTCACCTAAAAACACACATTTTTGGCCTAAAATAAATGTCTGAGAATCTAACAATTCCCTTTTTAATTTCTACTTAAATCTACTACATGTTACAATATTTCCACAATCTTAAGAAGCGATAGACAAATTGCATCGTATTCAAATAATGAGAATTGTGATTTTGTTATTTTACACCAAAAAAGGCGTATTTTGGCCAAAAAAGGACGAAGATAAACTAAAACAAATTGCGTCTTGAGAACATCTTATTCCATATATTCAGTTTAACCTATGTAGCAAATATGGCCGTTTTGTGAAATCTGTAACGATAATGGCATTCTAGGTCCTTTACAAACCGTACTAATATATCAAGGTAAGCCTAGCAAAGCAATCTGAGCATGGACTAATAAGTCCATGATCTGAGTTAGATTTTACCCGATAGGCAATTTATTCTCTTTTTGTTGGTATCTGGCCCGGCGACATCTATCCTGAGACGTCTCGGTCAGATCAGGGAGGTGTCAATTGACACCTGGCCTCAGATCTTTTTAACCAATACCATCACCACTTCTGATTATGCTTACTACGGTATCGAATCACCAGTGGCGTAGCCAGGTTTTTCTCAGTGGGGGGGCAAAGGGGGGGCCGGGAGTTTTGGTGGGGGGGCAACAACCAAATTGAGGATTGAATTTCCTTGTGTTGTGAAGACTTGCACAATTAAGTGTACCTCTGAATTTGTCTCTTTATTATGCTTGGAAAGTGCGTCCTTGGCGTTAAGGTTTGATCTATTCACACAAATCAACAAACAAGCAAGTGTATATACTCCGTTCATCTACCTCTGTGCAGTGAGGTCAGAGCGTATTTGGGTGATCGACGCAGCATTTACACACGAGTGTCAGAATTCGTTTTTGAATGCGTGGATGCTTACGCCAGCATGTTCGAATCACGTGCGCGACAATAAGGTGCGTTTACTAGAATACACTCTGACGTCACTGCCCAGAGGGAGATGAACAGAGTATTATAGGTCAAATATATCAAGCAATAAAGTCTTGTGTTAGATATATTATAGTTCAATGTGATGTACTTAAACATGAGATAAGACAAAGATACAACAGTATGTGATCATGGTGATGTCAGCAACAAAGTTATATGATTTTGCTTAGCAGCCGATCTGATTACAACAGAATGATTTTTCTATTGTCATGCTTATTTGCAAATATGTCTACAAATTCATCGAAGTCTAAGTTGTTTGAACGCGCTCTCTCAATGTGAAGAATACCAAGATTACTCAGTCGCTTATCTGTCATGGAGTTACGCAGATATGTTTTTACCAGATTCAGCGTTGAGAAACTTCTCTCACAGGAGGCGCTAGATACAGGAATGGTCACTGCAATTTTACAAAGTCGATACAATTCATGGAAAGCCTCTTTGTATTGTTCCAGCATAGAGCTCAATTCTAAGAGTGTTGCTGGGTTAGGTAGATCTTGTTCGATCTTGCGCTCTATTAGTCTTTTTGCCTGATGAAGCTCGTGTTCTAGGTCATCAATGTTTGCTTCGAACTTCTCAGCAAACGGCTTGACTTTGGCGAGTTGTAAGAAATGGTCACTTTCTGGACCTAAAGCCTGAATTCCTCGCATTATGTCTATATTTGCCTGTGAAAATCTCCTGTCGAGCTCACCGATAACTGTATCTAGAATTGGGTAGAAAATGTCTACTCTAAAGGCATCTTTTGTGTGCCCACTTCGACTCTCTATTCTTGGAGATGTGAGCACCGAATCTTGAAGTCGTGCAGGCACTGCTGATGTACGTTTCCTTCTTCTTGATATCTGCTCACCATCTGTGGGTACGTGTATATTGCTGTGATTAGCCAGATCTGTGGTTTGTTGCCAAATATTGTCAAATCCGACCTGCTCATTACGAAGGGCCTGCATTCTGTCCTTGACAACTTCAACAACGTCAACGGCTTTGGCAAGATCGAGGATGGGGGATTGAAGGACATCAGAGGCCGATTTTGACTCTATCAGAATTATGTAAAATGATGAGAGCATTGCCAGAAAGCGGAAGTCCAATTGTGCTTTCAAACCGCGAGCATCAATGGCTCTATCTGCATTAGTCTCATCAATAATATCGTCAAGGACCTTTATAAGAGCTGGAAGGCGGTTAATAATCGTGCGACATGCAAAAAAACGACAAGCCCACCGTGTGTCACTCAGCCGTTGAAGTTCCATCTGTTTCTGATCAGGATACAGTTCTAGTTGAACAGCCTTCCACTTGTTGTGAACGTAAGATCCTGAGAGGAAGACGTATAAGCGTTCCAACAAAGCAAAGAAATCGGCAGCTTCTGGAACTGCTTTTGCCGTGTCCACCAGAACCAAATTCAGTCTATGTGCGTAGCAGTGAATGTATATCGCATGTTTACAAACTGCGTTGATTCTGGTCGCCACACCTGATCTTATACCGCTCATTACTGCCGCGCCGTCATAACCTTGTCCTACTAAATTGGTCTTGTAATCAAGACCATAGGCATCTAGACATGATAATATTGTCTTTGTCAGGCCTTCTGCATGCAGTTGTTCTGCCGCTTCAAACTGTAGAAAGCTCTCGTACACAGTGCCATTGTAAAAGTATCTCAAAACAAATGATATTTGTTCAGTTTTTGAAACATCTTTTGTTTCATCAACAATCAAAGAAAACTCACCGCTGCTTTTCACTTCTTCTATAATCTGCTTTCTTATCATTTCAGCGAGTACTTCAAGGACTTCATTTTGAATTTGAGCGCTTGTATACTTTGCATTTTTCGGCAAATTTGCGCATTTCTTGGCGATAATTGGATCATGGTTGCTTATAATTTTCAGAATTTCAAGAAAGTTACCCCTGTTTGTGTTCTCATCGTTTTCTCTATGTCCTCTTTGGGCAATGTCTTGTTTGGCAGTCAACAAAAGAATTTCGGCAACAGTTTTAATGAAGTGCCTATTCTCTTCCACAGCTTTTTGGTGTGCTTCACTAACCATCTGTTGAACACTTGTATCTGCCGCTTCCATTCGTTTGTGTTCTGTCCAAGCCACCAGAGCATACACATGATGGTCAGACTTTGCATGAGCAACTAAGCCTTTGTTTGTTGCCTTGGCATTTTTCCAGTTGGAAAAACCAACCGTTGTGAAACAAGGGTCATGATTTTTCAAAGAATGGTGAGGTGCGAAATGTCGACAGGGAAAACAAAATGCTGCATCCATGGACTGTGAATACTCTAACCAGGAGTAGGTTTTAAACCATTCACGGTTAAACGATCGATTGAATCCTGCTTGCATCTTCTTGGGATAGCGAACGAGGATGGGCTGTGTTGGTTCATCGATCGATAACTGTGAAATATCTGTGTTAAAGAAACAAATAAAAAGATAAATAAATACTCTATAGAGGTTACTTTAATACCTATGTTAAAATAACTGTCTTGGTGCGACCTGTATAGTGTATACTGCAACTGGAAAGTGAAGGCAGGGTTCTTATAAATACGCAATGTCTATATAGACTGATAGTGTTTAAAACTTTGACCAAAATGTTATAATAGCCTCTAAAGTGTGACAAAGTGAAGTAAAAAATGTGTTTAGAAAAGTGTTTAATTTCCAATTTTTGCAGCATACTGAATCTGCCAGTGTAACGTGGAATGAAGGTCTACAGTAACTTAATCACCCATGTTCTTTCTCGTACAGCTCGTAATTTTCCAAAGAAAACAACAACTTTCTCGAAAACTCACAACCAGTTTGGGGAAAAAATGCTACTTCCATCATAAACATTGATTGATGGTAGTTAAATATGTTAACATTACAAATAAGAATCGTCTGAAAATCTCACCTCTTGGTTCTTTGATAGCCGTAGGTGTTGTACGCCTATTGGTGCTACTGCAGCCAGGTTGTTCATTTATGGCGTCTTCTGTTTCTAATAAATCCGGAGACACGTCTTGGTCGGAATTAAGTGCATGTTCTGGAATTTCATCATCGCTCATGGTCTCTATTTCGCTAGTACTTGGTTGGGAATCCATTGGTTCAAAATCATCACCTTTCCTGAGCTTTTTCGCTCCATTTTTCACCAAGAAACGATCCATTTTACTTTTAGAACGTTCGGTACGGCGTGAAACACAGAATCGCTTTACTTCGCCTCAGTCGTTTAATTCTCCCTACCTCGCCCACTACTCGAGTCACACCTTAAAAGTTTGATATCGCCACAACAGGTGTTCTGAGTGGATTGTGGCTCGCGCCTGGCACGCGACTCGAGTATGGAACGCCATCTGTGTCAAAATAGAGTGAGTCCTCAGGGAAGTGTGCAGTGGCGATTGATGACTCTTTTAACATGTTTAATGAGGGATATTCTCGGGTTTTTGGATGATCCATTTCAACAAGGGTGCAGCTCACACGAGGGGGTTGCTACATATTTTGAATGCCAATAGGTTAGTCCCAAATTATTTCAACTGACATTTCCCACAGGGGGGGCAACAGGGGGGGGGGGGGGGGGGCAGAGAACCCCACAGGGGGGGCAGCTGCCCCCCCCCCCCCCCCTTGCCCCCCCTTGGCTACGCCACTGCGAATCACAATTATTAGGCTAAAGCAGAAAACCTAATTACTAAATGTATCCCGATACAAACGACGGCACAGTAAATATGTATCTACTCTAATTCGATCTCGCGATTGCCATCGGCATAATTAGGAAATGCCTTGTGTAATTGTTTACCTGAGACGATTCGTCTCAGATATTACATTCATTTTGAACCGCTTATTATTAATAGTATTCAAATATTAGCGATTGTAATTAACTGTTATGACTGCCTTGCTGAGTTCTATTAAGCTGCTTTTCAGGTTTATGGCCTATATAGCATAATTATACATAGCATTTAAAGGCATATTATGTGATCTTTTCCAGAGGGCGCCCTCTATTCATTATTTTTTTTAGAAAGTAGATTTTCTTACAGATTTACATTTCCGATCATAAATCATACATACATTCCAAGTTACAGAGCGATACGATTCCTAATTACCTCAAAATCATGGTTTTAGAGTGAATTTAGAGTGAAAAATATAAAGTGTCAGGATTCTGACAGTTTATTTTCACTCTAAAACCATGATTTTGAAGTAATTAAGAATCGTATCGCCCTGTAACTTGGAATGTATGCATGATTTATGATCAGAAATGTAAATCTGCAAGAAAATCTGCTTTCTATTTTTTTTTCGATGTTGAGGGCGTTCCCTGGAAAGATCACATAATATACCTTTAATACATTCGAATTGGCAGGGTAATGCATAATCACAGAACGTACATACGAATTAGTACTTTTTGAGTTCATTTTATAAAAGCCCAGTTATATTATGCAGAGATGGCGAAAAGCAATGAAATTGATTTAAAAGTCACGAGTTTATCGAAACGACCGTGACTATAGACCTTTCTGAAAAACGGAATGCGCATTCTTCAGAGTTTTCTGCAAATGATCAAACTACAATTCAGCAAAATTGGTGTTGGACCACATATTCCATTTCTTTGCTAACATACCACTTTATGGGACTATTTTCAAGCGCTGATTTTGAAACAAATTTGTGTGGAGAGCTTGAGCTATCTACATGGTGAGTAAAAAAACCATGCAATAGTGGTTCACCAAAGACAAACGAAAAATGCAATCTACTGCATTTTTTCACATAGATTCAAGAACAAATAGATCATTCTTGCAACGTTTACGAAGTTTCAAACTTCAACTTGGTTTTGAAAACAAGATGGCTTCTTTCCACTATTGCAGAAGTTTTGACTCACCCTGTACTGATATACTTCCCCGACCCCACCAATCAATGTTGAGGGTCCCAACAACCGTGGTGATGAAACGGGTCCGAACAACATTGAACAGTTATTTCCTGAATTGTAGAGTCTACCAGATAGAGTCTATAATGAGAAGTTCATTTGTAATTTATGACCGTGAATTTTGACCTAAAACTACGGTAAAAATGACCCATTTATTTTACAGTGACCCATTTCCGTCGTCACAATTGCAAAATATATTGATATGATATACCACTTCATTAAACTCCTAACCCGTATTGAGCAAACAACTCCAATAAATTAACACAATAATAAATGAAAACTGCATGGAGCAATGCCAACATTCGATAGATTGAAAATGAATAAATACCAAACGGAACCTACACTATATGCCAATGAAGTTATGTTATACATTTCCGCTTATTACAATGTGCCTTTTGTCATTCTTTACCATGGAAACGCACTATAGTGGTATATAATTATATTATTGATTTTCTCGCCGGTAAATTATGCTGTCGCTTCAAATGCAAGCGAGAAAGTCGTTATTTCAAAATGATTACCAGATGCGCGGTTGTCAAGGTGAATATAACTGTAGCGTTTCAGCTTTTGTTTAAAATAAGCTGGTGCCGCTGACCCAATTCATCATCATCAGTACATAAGTGGCGTCGTTGAAGACTCTACACAGCGCTATGATGAGACGAAGCTATCGGGTGATGATAGCATTGACAACGGTGTTGGGCTATTGAAGACTGGCGGACCAATTACCTGTACACATGTTACTAGTATTTCAGACATGACATGATGTGGTGACAGAGGGTGAGTAAACCGTTACCATGCTTTTATCCGCATATAGCATTAGAGCGGTATATTTCCAGAGAGTCACACGCTCATAGCTCATAATAACGTTCTATGTTAAATGATAATGATCGCGGCGTGTCTAAGTGATTGAACATCTGAAATGCTAATTCACATGACGAATAAGATGCTACATTATAATAACATCCGTTAAACGTAGTCGGTGAAAAATGCGGAGCAGTTACAGATTGTGTGTATGTGATTTTGATATAAACATGATAAATGATGTTAGAATTCAATGGCAAAGAAATATAATGGTTCTAACTAAGCGGATGATTCTTACGATGCCATTTGTACACATCTGTGTCTCTCATAGGGAAGGCCATGGTCGTATCATTATGCAATGATGCAGACAAGTCATATCATATGATGATATGATTCAAGCTTGAAACTCGATCAGTATAGTAGTTATAACAAATACTGCTAAAGCAGCAGTAGATAGCACTGCACAAATGTAATGAAATCATCAGTAGATAGCACACGAATGTAATGCTATCATAAGTAGATCGCACACGAATGTAATGCTATCAGCAGTAGATAGCACACGAATATAATGCTATCAACAGTAGATGGCCCATGAATGTAATGCTATCAGCAGTAGATAGCACACGACTATAAAGCTATAGTAGATAGCACACGAATATAATGCTATCAACAGTAGATAGCACACGAACATAATGCTATCAACAGTAGATAACACAAGAATATAATGCTTTCAACAGTAAATAGCACACGAATATAATGCTATCAACATGATAAATGATGTTATTCAATGGTAAAGAAATATCATGGTTCTAACTAAGCGGATAATTCTTACGATGCAATTATACACATCTGTGTCTCTCGTAGGGAAGACTATAGGCGTATCATTATGCAATGATGTAGACAAGTTATATCATCTGATGATATGATTCAAGCTTAACAAAATACTGCTAAAGCATCAGTAGATAGCATTACATAAATGCAATGAAATCATCAGTATAGATAGCACTGCACCAATGTAATGAAATCATCAGTAGATAGCACACGAATGTAATGCTATCATAAGTAGATTGCACACGAATGTAATGCTATCATAAGTAGATAGCACACGAACATAATGCTATCAACAGTAGATAGCACAGTAATATAATGCTATCAACAGTAGATAGCACACGAATGTAATACTATCAACAGTAGATGGCACACGAACATGATGCTATCAACAGTAGATAGCACAATAATATAATGCTATCAACAGTAGATAGCACACGAATGTAATGCTATCAGCAGTAGATGGCACACGAACAATGCAATCAACAGTAGATAGCACAGAAGTATAATTCTAATTTTATCAACAGTAGATAGCACACGAATATTTATGCTACCCAACAGTAGATAGCACACGAATATAATGTTATCAGCATACGAATGTATCACTGCGGCAGTAGATAGAACACGATTGTAATGAAATCATCAGTAGAAAGCACACGAATGTAATGCTATCATAAGTAGATTGCACACGAATGTAATGGCATAGATAGCACACGAATATAATGCTTCAACAGTAGATAGCACACGAATATAAGGCTATCAACAGTAGATGGCACATGAATGTAATGCTATCAGCAGTAGATAGCACACGAATATAAAGCTATCAACAGTAGATAGCACACAAATATAATGCTATCAACAGTAGATAGCACACGAACATAATGCTATCAACAGTAGATAGCACAATAATATAATGCTATCAACAGTAGATAGCACACGAATGTAATGCTATCAACAGTAGATGGCACACGAACATAATGCTATCAACAGTAGATAGCACACGAATATAATGCAATCAACAGTAGATAGCACACGAATATAATGATATCAACAGTAGATAGCACACGAATATAATGAAATCAACAGTAGATAGCACACGAATATTTATGCTACCAACAGTAGATAGCACACGAATATAATGTTATCAGCATTAGGTAGCATACGAATGTAAAGCTATCACTGCGGCTGTAGATAGAACACGATTGTAATGCTATCAGCAGTATAGCACACAAATGTAATGCTATCCACAGCCTAGATAGCACACGTATGTAATGCTATCAACAGCCTATATAGCACAATGTAATGCTATCAGCAGTAGATAGCGCACATATGTAATGCTATCAGCAGTAGATATATATAGCACACGAACGTAATGCTATTAGCAGTAGATAACACACGAATGCTATGAAATCAGCAGTAGATAGCACACGAATATATATGCTATCAACAGTTGATAGCACACGAATGTAATGAAATCAGCAGTAGAAAGCACACTATAATGCTATCAACAGTAGATAGCACACGAATATAATGCTATCAACAGTAGATAGCGCACGAATGTAATGCTATCAACTGTAGATAGCACACGAATGTAATGAAATCAGCAGTAGATAGCACACTACAATGCTATCAAAAATAGAAAGCACAAAAATATAATGCTTTCAACAGTAGATAGCACACGAATATAATGTTATCAGCATTATGTAGCACACGAATGTAAAACTATCACTGCGGCAGTAGATAGCACACGATTGTAATGCTATCAGCAGCAGAAAGCACACAAATGTAATACTATCAACAGCCTAGATAGCACACGTATGT
The DNA here is from genome assembly GCA_035610835.1 of Ophiura sarsii. Taxonomy (NCBI): domain Eukaryota; kingdom Metazoa; phylum Echinodermata; class Ophiuroidea; order Amphilepidida; family Ophiuridae; genus Ophiura; species Ophiura sarsii. Next base: position 39,498,845 of record CM069446.1, read on the forward strand.
TATGATACAACAGCCTATATAGTACAATGATGTAATGCTATCAGCAGTAGATAGCACACACATGTAATATGTAATGCTATTAGCAGTAGATATATAGCACACGAATGTAATGCTATCAGCAGTAGATGACACAACGAATGTTTTGCTATCAGCAGTAGATAGCACACTACAATGCTATGCCACCAACAGTAGAAGGGGTAGGGGGAGCGTGTTGGCGCAGCGGTAGTTCCCTCGCCTTGCACCAATGAAATCCGGGTTCAATTCTGGGCACGACCGGGCTTTATGTGCATTTGGTTTATCACGATCCATGCACGCTCTCGCAGGTTTTCTCCGGGTTTTCCGGTTTCCTCCTGCTTTCAAAATCGGTGATCAGTTGTTTCGGTTATCAAAAACTTCCTTGACCCAATGGTATTTGGGAGCTGCATTGAAAAATGGTAGATGTTACAATCTAAGTGCGAATAGGTTTGCGCTAGAGATTGGCAGCAACCTAGTTGATGCGACCTGATTCTGATGATTTACCAGCAGCGAAATTACAGCGCTTTGAGCCATTTGGAAAAGGCGCTATATAAATACTGATTATTATTGATTATTATTAGAAAGCACACGAATATAATGCTATCAGTAGTAGATAGCACACGAATGTTATGAAATCAGCAGTAGCTAGCACACTATAATGCTATCAACAGTATATAGCACACGAATATAATGCTATCAGCAGTAGATAGCACACTATAATAATGCTATCAACAGTAGATAGCACACGAATATAATGCTATCAACAGGAGATAGCACACGAATATAATGCTATCAACGTAGATAGTACACGAATATAATGCTACACTCTTAGAAAAAAATGGTTCGTTTAAGAACCCTTTTTTGTCCCGCGGGGAGCACCTTTTGGCCTAAAAGGTTCTAAAAAGAACCTTAGAATGGTTCTTCGAAGAACTTTCTAATTTTAAATAAGACATAAAGGTATATTTACTTTTTGTTTTTATGTAATATGCAAATTCAAGAGAAATGTAAACAAATTTAGTCCTTTTCAACTGTTAAAAATCATTTCTTCTTGGCTAAAAACATTTTTTACCGTTTTACCAAGAACCATTGAGGGTTCTCCATAATTTTTCCCCAAAAGGTTCTTGAAGCTTGAGGAACCATTTTCTTGGCTAAAGAACCCTTTTAGAACCTTTTTTGGTTCTAAAAGGAACCCAATGAAATTTCTATAGGGTTCCTTTTAGAACCAAAAAAGGTTCTAAAAGGGTTCTTTAGCCAAGAAAATGGTTCCTCAAGCTTCAAGAACCTTTTGGGAAAAAATTATGGAGAACCCTCAATGGTTCTTGGTAAAACGGTAAAAAATGTTTTTAGCCAAGAAGAAATGATTTTTAACAGTTGAAAAGGATTAAATTTGTTTACATTTCTCTTGAATTTGCATATTACATAAAAACAAAAAAGTAAATATACCTTTAGGTCTTATTTAAAATTTGAAAGTTCTTCAAAGAACCATTCTAAGGTTCTTTTTAGAACCTTTTAGGCCAAAAGGTGCTCCCCGCGGGACAAAAAAGGGTTCTTAAACGAACCATTTTTTCTAAGAGTGTATCAGCAGTAGATAACACACGAATGTTATGCTATCAGCAGTAGATAGCACACAAATGTAATGCTATCAGCTGAAATGGTGCAAAAAAGTAATGCAATCATCAGTAGATAGCACATGAATGTAATGCTATCATATTACACATGTTAGCTCATTATGCAATGCTAAACACACAACATGTTATTAGCGGTATATAGCACACAAAACAGCATGCATTTATCAAAAGTAGAGCACTTACCGCGCGCTAAATGCGCAGCATTTCATTGTGTGAGCCATCTATATACTATTTAGAGCAGTGCAGTGATATTTGTGTGAGCTATCTACTGCTTATCAGGCTTTAAAGAAGGAGAGCAGTTATATTTGGTTGTGCTAACCACCCTGAATGCATTTATGTAAAAGTAAAAGCTAATGAAAATGGCTTTTTATCAGTACTGGAAGTACCTTGTTTGGTATTTTGTTGAAGTATCCATTAGCCTTTGATTGATTATTGATGACCATGTTACAAAAAGCAATTTAAGATGATATTAAAACACATTTATTTAGTACCGTAATATAATGCAGTTCATAAAGATCGATATAAAACACATTTAATTTATAAGTACCGTATTAATATAATGCATTTCATAATCATGGTAATCAGTGCTTTCGATTTTATAAAGGTCGACGAGCTCCGACAGTGATCATACAATGTCCTTTTTATGTTAAACGCCCTTTTTGCAGCGATGATATACATGGTATAGGCCTATAAAATGTGAAAGTGGCAGCGGCGGAAGCAAGACATAGTAGGGGTGGTGGGGGAGCCTACATTTAATAAGGGGGAGGTTAGCCCAGATTCCGGTTTTATGTTAACACTTTTTAAACTAATGGTTCGGAAAAACAAAGCCATCTTCTGGGAGTGGCAAATTGAGTTTATTCATGCTTAAATTAATAATAATAATAATAATAACACGCACTTTTAAGCGCCTTACTTAGTAACGACAAAACTCAAGGCGCTTTACAATGACTAAAACAATATAAAATAGGCTATACATAGCAATATTATAGTGTACAAAAGAATAAAATACATCAAAATAATTAAGGCAAACCAAAAACCATCAGATAAAAAGTACCGGAGAGTACCTAAGTTACGCCATTATAAATTATGAAACGTCGTGCGATGCGCGCAAAATTGGCAGGTTTAACACTAAAATGGTCCTATGGCATTAAAACAAGTGACCTGAAAATTTAGGGTGGGTGGGGCATATCCCCCGCTATCGCTCCTGTAGAATTTGAATTTGTAGACATCGGGCCAGGTGCAATAATTACATTTTGCCATTATGACCATTCAGTGGGTGTACGGTGTAGGCTACCTGTTTACTGTATACATGTCGGCTACCGTACATGATAAATGTATTGTAAAAGGCCTATAAAACAAATTGTTTAATTTCGTTATTTTTCAGCTAGCTCCAGCGAAATGGGATGCCGGTGATAAAGCAAAATAATATCGACAAATTCCATCTTTAGGCCATTGAGTTGCTGAGAGAGGCCTTATCTTTGCTTGAGATATCACACCCTTATACCATGACAACCACTACAGGGTAAGATTTAGTATTAAAAAGTAAACCTAATAACATTTACGTTTAAAAAACACACAAAAAAATCGTCATTTTTAAGGCATATAATAGAGCATAGACAATTAGGCCTACACTTCCAATCTATTAAAATCAATAATTTTAATTAGGGTCACTCGTGGTATTATTATTATGTATTGATTTCACAATCACACCTTAACAATTACACTGGTTTCACCTGGCGGGATCTTCAAATCTTAGATAACTTGCATGCAATTCATCATTCAGTATTCAATGTAACGTCGCGAAATCAGTAGGCCTACCCGTGGACAGAGTGAAATGGGACAGACTTTGTTCAAATAGCTGTTATTTTGCAACCGTAAGGTTATTTTTAACGATTTTTCAGCATAGATGGTCAAGATCCTATAGTTGATGAATATTGAAAAGATTTTTTTTTTAAATCTACAGAATTTTAAAAAGAATTGCTTCAAAAAACTGTCAACGTTTTATTGAACCACCTAGCTGTATGTATTGTAAACAATCCATTAATATGTCCTCGAATAATCATTGGGATCTCAAATGCAGTTTATTCAGTTTTGAACATGCAAGTTTTGATCCCAAAGTGGCCAAATGATTGGGATTCGAACTCTCGTTACCGAGTTGATCATCTCGGGAGTAAGGGGGGGGGGGGGGGGGGGGGGTGACATTTGATGGGATTAAATGTATTGATAGAGGACATGGCCTAACGCTATTTATTTGAAAACAAAACATGGGGTGCATTTCTAATTATTTCCCCCTGTGGGATACTTTTTTGGCACGCCTATACGCATTTGATGAAGAAAGAGCTAGACCTTAGGCTACTCTGTGGGCCAGGGGGGGGGGGGGGGGGGGGGGGGGGGGGTTGCAATTAGTTACAGGCCTCGGATGGGGAAGGATCACAAATCACAAGTTATTATTATTTTGTTCCTGCTTAGGGAGTGTTCATTATTTACGCCGGATGGAGGAATTAAGTGGGCCGGGGGGGGGGGGGGGGAACACGAAAAAAAATCTGTAGAGACAGGGGGAACACGAATTTTTTTGATTAACTAAGGGGGGAACACGAATTTTAATTTGTAAAAAAATTAGCGCGCTACGCGCGCATGTGTCCTCCAAATACAATATTGTTGGGTACAACCTTGTTTAGAGCCAAAATGTACTTCAATCATACCCAAAATAAGTGTAAAGTTTCGCGCATTTCTTTATTCAAGACAATCTTGTCGGTTAAATTCCAGCCCTAGCCCCCCCCCAAATATCAATATCAAACCTAATTACGCCACTGGGGGACAAAGAAAAAAGAAAAGGGTTGGAGGGGGAAGGCATGCGAGGGACATAAGAACGTTTGAAGTTTATTGGAAGTTGGTCGGGATACATAGGCCTACGCGTGATCAGGTATTGCTTAGCTTTGGGTGTATATTTTTGCTTTAATAATCGCATTCTGTGAAAATGTATTTTCATTTCGGATTTGCATACACTGTACTATGTAGAGCCAGACAAGAATATCCAGGCCTTTTGAGACCAAATTGTTCTCAGTGTTATTGGATCATTTTGGCCCAAAATGCAGATCCTTCTGACACTATAGCCCTTGATATCATTGATGTCTATCATTTCTTGACCATCAAACAGTATTTGATGTGCGGTTCATATATAATGACCAATTTATGAATTGCATGAATTGAAAATATTTTTTGGGGCGGGGGGAACATGATTTTTTTTCTACTAGTCAGGGGCCAGGGGGAACCTGAAATTTTAAAAACTTAAGATGGGGGAACTTGGAAAAAAAGGGTTCAAAAACATTGAAATCCTCCTCCCCCCGCCCCCCTGGCGTAAATAATGAACACTCCCTTACCTGCCTGGTGTTTCTGCTATGGATACATGGCTACCCCTACCCCCTGGCTGCAAGACATATCAAAGGGAAATTACCAATCAATATTCCCGTTGAACTTCAGACAACCCGTATTGTCTGATCTGGAAAGGCGCATTGTTCGAAGCGAGCTAGGAATAATAACTGATTTATTCTAAAAAGAATAGAGGCATAATGATAATACAGCAATATCATCATGAAGAGATTGTCTATGTCTAATAAATCAGCGTCTTTTCTTGTAAGAAAAAATGGTTACTACGCCCTCGCTAATTGGTAAGAAGGTGTTTGATAATAGAGGAGTGTGTGTTCAAATGTGTAAGAAATGTTTCTTTTTCGTACGCCGTAATTTAATATAATCCAATTTTGTTGTTACTTTACCACTGTATATAATTTGAAATAAAACTAAAGGTATAGTTACCGTATTTTAAAATGATAAGTGTTTCTATTAAAAGAATAGGGGTATGTTGTAAACTATTTCTAGAAACATTTCTATAGTTGGAAAGAAAACAATCTTTCATGCACCTGTCAATCTTATTACGTAAACAAGTTGCCAGTTGAAGCGCTGTGCTCACGACGAGCTGAGTGAAAGGTAGGGTTGAAAACAGTGAGGACATATTTTGGCCATGTAAATTAATGTAAATAAATGAGTGTGTAATGTAATCATGAATTATATAACGTGTATTTATTGTTAGGGGGTACGTATAGTTCTAAAAGAAAGGGACCTGGCACTCTGCGCAATGATAGTGTAATGTTAATGTACAAACCCGTCCCCATACATGCCATACACGACGTAAACAGTATTAACAGTAAACACACGTACTGTCATGACTGTGTCGGCAGTTACACTACACTTCGATGACTTTCACTTTACATACAGTCATGACACAGAGTAGTGTTGTCATAGTAGTGCACTGTATGGTTAATATGCGACATGTGAGAACTATTTATCAAACGATGCATGCATTGATGACTAGATAATAATTATACTGGTACAATTTTATAACAAACAGTAAACACAACGGAATCATGTCATGCAATTAATTTTGATTGTATTGATCAACAATGATCAACATCCATGAGTGCAATAATGATCATCAACTGGGGATTATAATTGTTGTGTTCAGGCAGTAATCAGAACACATGTTTATTATTGACCAATTTAATTTGATATATTTACAAGTGAAGAGCCTGGCCATGCAGTGCAGCTAAAATAGTAAATAACTTAGATAAGAACAGTTCAAAGGCCATATGGCATACAGTTGCAATTGCAAGCCTAACCTATATTGATTGTGTCAGATAAGTATATTTATGACTATATTTATTGATAGCATTTGTTATCTTTCTTTAACGATCCAATGTCACACAGTCACGGTGTCAGTAACACAGACCTAGAAGACGAAGATGCTTGTTTGTCCTGTAACTACTTGTCAATAGCCCAAACATTGGATGCACCACTACCGGGCGAAGAAACTGACATAGATAGTCTACTCGGGGCTATTGACCCGCCTCCAAAAGTCGCACAACCTGAACCGGTGTCAAGAACTCCTACACCAAACAAGGAGCCGGAAATTCGCATCCGCCGAGGCAGCCGACTTCCACCGCTTAACAGTGGTGATTCTACGACAAGTCAGTCTGACACTGCATCTCAAAAAAGTGCACTGAGTGCTAGTCACATTAGACCGATTCAGGTTGCTCCAGCGCCTGATTCGGACAGTTCTGGTGCACACAAGGATTCCACTTCCTCCGTTGACAAAATGAGCAACAACGGTGGTTTTGATCGTGAGGATACGATAGAGATGACTTTACGTCGTAATAAAGGATTATCAGGAGGCGATGATGATTCTAATAAGCCTTCATATAATGCTCCATCATGGCCAGTAGGTCCGGATGATATAGGTAATCTTAGGAGATGGGACAGCGCAGAGGATGTGGCAGTTTCATTACATCAGGTACGTTAAAATATTCCCTCACCAGGCGATGAAAATGAATACCTGGTAGTGGTATTAGTAATGGCCTGGTCAAATTATCAAATTTTTAAGAGTTGTGTTTTATTTTAGTCGAGCATTTTAATTTTTGTAATATTATGTGAACAAAGAGTGAATTACAAACAATTTGTTTTCTCACACTGGTACTGTACTGATGCATACATTTGATCATAACCATAAATTTGTATTTTAAATGCAATGGAGTCTGGAGGAGGTTCTAGAAATGAAGGTTAGGCGTAAACAAATACCCTGTTTTATGGCCCCGACCGACCCATTTTTTTCTTTATTATTATTTAATACACATTTTAGGAAAATATTTGCAAATTTTGTGCAAATTTTTGGTTTAAAAAAAAAAAAATGTTGTTGAAATATTTTGGAAATTCTGAATGTCCAGATATTTTTTGGAAAAAACATAAAATAAAAAAACGAAGAGTAACACATTATGTAGTGTTGTGAAACTGTCCCTTTTTCATTCATGTTTCAAAGTTTAGGGCTTGGATTAGTAATCTCTACCCCATATTGTTTTACATGTACATGACAATTGTATTGTATGTAGTGTGAACCTTCACATTGGCTGTTTTAAAACATACAGGCTTTAGATTTTGTTCATTTATAGGAAAGAAACTTACTTTTATATGTACTTGACCAACTAATACATTTTCCATTCATGTTGCATTTTTTTAAATGCAGTGAACAGGCAATGAATTTGAAATCTATTGATTCAAGTTTTGAAATAATTTAATCAAAACATAAATCTGGTTGATTCAAGTTTTGAAATGATTTAATCAAAACATCTAGTTGATGGCAAACACTAACCATTAATTGCAAACACAATTCCTCTCACATTCAAAGACAGCACAATCCTATTCTTCATGCCATATGTACCAGTAATAAAATAAGCAGATTTCAATTAGTAACTCCCACACAAAACACGGCACTCCTATAGATTACAAAACAAACAAAATATTATACATGAAGGCCAACTACACGATGTAGTGCCCTACTTGATCAATGTGTAGGTTTCAAATTACTTAAACGTAGCCTGGCGATGAAATAATTTGTTGTTATGAAGGTATGGAGCAAGAAGAGGATGGGGGGGGGGGGGGGGGGGGGGGGGGGCAGGCCTGTGAACTGGTGGGGTGGGCAGTACAATTAACTAATTTTGGTTATACATTAAGCCATTTCATTTGGCCATAAGAGGTGTGGGGGGGGGGGGGGGGGGTAAGCATTCTGACACGGTGTCTAAATGCCCCCTCCCCTGCCCCCTCTCCCCCTCTCTGGTGCACCCCATGACAGGCTCTATCAATTTTATGTGCTCTGTTTTATTTAGAAAGTTCATTTGAAAACTATATTGGCAGCAAACTTTCCCTTCTATCTGCTAGGGCTCATCAGCTAATTGCACCCAAGGCCTAAGGCAGCCAGCCGTGTTGGCCGTGATTTACACGGCCAGTTGGAAAAATACACGGCCAATTTTCTTGCCGCACGGGTTCAATTTCCCATCCAGGCCGTGCTCAATTATTTATCTAACTTTCCTTGCAAAGTCGGAAAAACTGGAGAAGCTCAGGTCGGCATTTTTGGTCGGCAAATTTGCACCCCCCCCCATTCCTTAATATCAAATATTCCTGATTTTAAGCCCAGATACATGTAGATTATTCCTGATCTATGTGTGCAGTAGGGTAGCAGGGTTGGATTTTAACATACATACTTATGAAAAATACCCAGTTATGCTTTGGTGAAAGTAAATGAATACATGTAGCACTGGAATATAATGTGTTAAAACACTGGCCAAAGCTTAATGAAAGGGCAATTTTGCTCAAAAAAATTACCATTGAGCAACTCATCAAAACCCTGTCCAAAGTTCACATAATTAGACCAGTTTACTATCATAATACTTTAAATCAATTATACAATAGGCGTAAATACACATGTCAGGTGTCCAAAGATTAACTGACATTAAACAAGGATAGAGATGAATAAAATGAATGGGTACTTAAGTAGTACCCATTCAGTGAGGTGTTAATCACCGATCCTTTGTCACTCCTTTTAACAATATAGAGAAAAAAAATTGCGCTTTCCTCGCTCTTTCCTCAAGCTTTCCTCTACTTGTGCTACTGCTGCCACCAATGACATAAAGGTTTTGTTATATTCCACTACCTCCACCAATGTTAAGGGTTTTTAGATCCCAACTGCTGCAACCAACATAAATTCTTATTTATAAATAATATTAGATCCCACTGCTGCCACCAATGTAAAGTGTGTGTTTTTAAATGCCACTGCTGCCAGCCATCAATGGTTAGTTTTTTAAGATCCCACTGCTGGCACCAATTATGGGTCCCTCTCTGCTGATGTCAAGTTGTTGATTTGACATCATAACACAATATTTATTTCATACATTTATGCAAGTGCAATATTTCATTGTACAGATCTTATAAATGAAGACTAACATGAAGTGCCCAGAATTGTTTACTACGCTCACCAGAATAATCCTCCTCTTCTATTTTATACTGTTAATTTTTTTTGGGTTTAAATCCTGATCTTGATTCCTGTTAAATTGGCTTGCCCATGCATACAGGAAGGATATTGCAGGATGCTTGTGGGTTTTACAATAGATCTATGCTTTTATTGAGGAAATAATTGAATGATGGATATATCCCATACAGGAACAATGATCATAATAAAACACTCAATTTACCACTTCAATATAATTGCATTATTATTCAACTGATGGGTTCAAATTAATTCAAATGTTCATGATCCCCTCAAAGAACTACATGTATGATGAATTGATTTTAAAGTGTGTTGTGCGAATCAATACATTTTTGTTCAAAAATAGGGCTTTCATATTTTTAAGTAGTTTTCACTTTTTCTAATTTTCTAACCATCAAATGTTTAAACTCTGTACATTATTAGTTTTTATGGTTAGAAAATTGGAAGTGGTACCGGAAACAATTGTCACAGGATAAAAGATCACAGTTTGATCACTCTGTACATTATGTTTGATGGTTATAAAATTTGAAGTGGTAAACCGTTAACATTTGTCACATGATAAAAGGTCACAGTTTGATCAAATCCTGGTTAGACAACAGAAAAATAAAACCCTGTTTTTTCTTCTTTTTCTTACTTTCCCTTGAAAGCAAAACAATTGTTTTGGGGCGGTATTCATTTGCATGCTAATTTTTTTCCACCAATTTCTAGGAAAATTGGTCAGTGGGGCCCATAAAACAAGCTTTCTTTTTTTCGTCACCTTGAAAAGGACATTTTTTGTTCATTTATTGAACCATGAGAGAAAGATTAATAATTATCAATTTAATGCCGCCTCATGAACTATAAGTCACTTTGATTTCATGTTTAATTCTTCATCTTGCTTGCTGCTAGAGAAGCAGGAGAATACCAATTGCCCTCGTTAGCTTAGTTAGAGTGTCTCTGTCTAGAGCAGTGATTTCAATGGGTAAAATTCTCAAGGGTGAATAACCAGAACGATGGCCAAAATTTGTGCCAGTGCACTGTTTTAGGGAGTAAACCAATGGAATTTTCTACATTTTAGGTTGAAAATCAAAAGTGAAGTGTATTCACAAGTTCGGAAGGATTTTTCATTTATTATTACTTTTTTCAATATGATTTGGAGATCTATAGATTTGAATGGGTTTAAACAGAGCATGTGTTTTCATATTTCAAATTTTACTATCAGACCTGTTAAAGTTTGTATTAGGAACAATGGCCAAAATTTGTGCCAGTGCACTGTTTTAGGGAGTAAACCAATGGAATTTTCTACATTTTAGGTTGAAATCAAAAGTGAAGTGTATTTCACAAGTTCGGAAGGATTTTTCATTTATTATTACTTTTTTCAATATGATTTGGAGATCTATAGATTTGAATGGGTTTAAACAGAGCATGTGTTTTCATATTTCAAATTTTACTATCAGACCTGTTAAAGTTTGTATTAGGCAAATGTGACCCTTTTTAAATTTCGTCTTTTGATAGCTAGTCAATAAGAAGGTCTCGAACTACATCAAACAAAAACTTGAATCCTGACAAAAAAAGTTGACTCTCAAATGTTCTTGTTTCTTTCCATTTTAATATGTCTTAACAATTTTTTGTTATTTTTAATATCAGGTTGCTCGTGATGGAGATGTGGAGGCCCTACATCGTCTCCTCAAACAAATGGGTGGAAGCAAACGCCGTAAACTCAATGTCCATGACGAGAACGAGCTGAGTCCTCTTCACTACGCATGTCGGTATAACCACATCAAAATTGTCCAAGTTCTCATTGAACATGGTGCAAGTAAGTAGCAATCAAATAATATGGTTTCAGGCAACAATATTTAACACTTTCCACGCGGCTATTTAGTTTTACCATTATATAGGCCTATACAAAACAGATTTTTATGAAATCTTTCCCAACTTTCAAATAGAATTACTGGATCAATACTAGGCATGTTTGTACTTATTTCAATGCATTTTTCATGGTGATTCCAAATATTGTGATGAAATTCAATAGTTCTGACATGTTTGAAACTCTTTGTGAAATTTTGGAACTGTCTTCTGCAGACGCCTGCGGTGTGGAAAGTGTTTAGTTCAGTTATTCAGAGTAAAAGCTGTTCTCAAGTAAAAACTGGTCATTACGTACATGTACACTGGCTTTGTGATTGATACTTTTTTACTGTCATGGGGTACCGACGTGCATATAGTTAAATGGGCACTGAGAGTTTGCCAAGAGAAATGAAATTTGGAAAAAATGAATCAAATCAATAGATTAGGTTCATAGGAACTCTAAAGTATAATAAATATCGAAAATTGGGTCTATCTTTACCGATATTTGGAAAAATTGGGTCTACATTATAATGAAGCAAAATCCTTAGAAATGGGTGCCGTTTTTTTCCTCAAAATCACCCTTAGAAATGGGTAAGGGTTTTGAATTTCCAGCCGCACACCCCGAACCAAACCAAATCCGAGTCACAAGGACTGATCGATTTGAATGAACAACAATTACATGTAGATTACATCTTACAATATGTAAATTTTGTGCATCTCATTAAATCTAATTATTTCTGTTTTTAAATTGGTATACAAAGTCAATGAAATCGGGACCTGGGCGTGCCATAGCAGCACCTAGTAGAATAGTATTTTGTAGCATTCAGGGCTGTTAGAGCATGAGAATCAAATGTTCTTGCAAGGTTTGAATTTGCAGAAATAGGTGATACATGTACATGCCTTATCATTATTATCTCAGAGTGTTCTCTCCGCGATTTCAGTAGATTACCATGTATTTCAATTAATTCAAATAAGAAGTGTGCATATAAAAATTTCCAATAAATGCTCTACCAGGATCCATGGCATGAAAGTGCAACGACAAAACAATCTATAAGTTATCAATGTGCATCAATGTAAATTGGTTTTTCGTCTGCCAATATTTTCAGGAAACGTGAGATTACCATTAGTGGTGCGATTCCATTTGACTGATTGATGGATTTCCAGGTCCGCAATATTACAATGGCATTAGTTAAATGCTAAAAGGCTTCATAGAGCAATATTATGAACTATAGCCAGGGGCGTGAGACCCAAGGGGGAGTAACCAAGGGCAGTGACCCAAAGGGGGGAGTCATTTATCTTACTATAAATCTGGAATAATGTGTGATTGTGTGAGGGGGTGTTTGTGTGTTTGTTATCCTTTAAATACTCAGTTAGTTTTGATCAAAGTGTCGCCTACTTTGCATGGAATGCAGCAGGGTGAATCAAAAAAACATTGTGCACGATTTGAAACGGCCATTTGACCTTGATGCGTGCATTAAACCTTGGATTTTTTGTTGTCAGTATAAAGCGTTGTTAATATATAGTTTATCCTCCCAAAAAATGAAAGTAATCGACTGAAGAAGAAGCAAACTGTGGCAAGTTTTGAAAACTGACCGCGTTTTTGGCCATTCCAATGGGATTAACACTAGTTAAAACATGAATATTTCTGCAGCATGTTGGTATGGAGTGAGAGTCTTGCATAATTTACATGATTTGAGAATTTTTTCTTCTTCTAAAATTCTAATTTTTTTGGTTGAAAAACGTAAACAGTTGGTCGGTCGGTCCCGTAAAACATGGTTCCTTAGCCTAGGAGAGAATTAATAGAGAAAAGCTCTGGGCTAAGTTGTTTTACACATTATTTATAGTGCCAAGCCAATAATAATTTAATAAGTGCTCACACGCATACAATGTGCACTCTATCACATACTGTTCATTAACTTCTAAACACATTACACTCTGTCAAGTGTGCAGTTTGATCTATTCAATGATACTCTCTACTCAATCTAATTGTCAACCTGCACAACCATAACATATTTGATTGGGTCAGGATGTTCACTTATCTCCCCGTAAAAATAGACAACCTTTATCAGCAGTAACTAGGGTCTTCAATTTTTTTTTTTTTTTTTTTGGGGGGGGGGGCATATCTGACTTTTCTTTTTAGTATACATAGGTGAACATAGGGTTTCATTTCATTTGGGGGGGGGGGGGGGGCATCGGGGGGGGGGGGGGGGGGGAAGCCTTCTGGCAGGGGGGAAATGCACCCCTTGCCCCCCTCTGGTAACGCCACTGTATATCAGACTGCGTCTGTATTTGTTTACGTCAGTGCCCTCTCCCAGGTTTCAAAAAAATTATCAAATTTGATTTAAATTTTGGAGTGCATAAACATTTCCACAAATGTACTGTGAGCCATGCAATATTAAAGTGCAACCGGCAAGCTAATCTATGATTATCATTATTGCAAATCAGTACTCAGTCTGCCAACACCTTCCGGAAATGTGAGATAACCATTAGCGGTGTGATTCCATTTGACTGATTGATGGATCATTAGGTCCTGCAATATTACAGTGGCATTATTTTATGCTAACAAGATTTTGAGCAATATTTTGAACAATAGCCAGGGTAGTACCTCAAGGGCGATCAGTCATTCAGATATTTATTTTTGTAGGGATGACGTGCCACCAGCTTTTAAAGAATGATTTGGTAAAGATTTTACCATGGCGAAATGAAGATGGACTATCTACATGTAAAATATTTATCATGTTTAATCCCTAACTTCCGCGGCTATGTTTTTGCGTGTATCGGGGGAGGGGGAAAAAGTACAATTTTTTTAACCCAAAAATCACCGAGCACCCCAGTGTTCGATCCCTGGACCATCTGCACCAAAGCCTGTGCCCCTATCGACTGAGCTAACTCCCCAGTGTATATGCGGGCACCAATTTCATGCACACATATGCCTGCGGTAGGTGACGTCATCTAGCCAATTGCAGCAGCACGTGAGTGGAGATTTTTTTGGATGATTTTAAATGATGCAGTGGGGTTAGGGTTAAAAGGAGAGAAATTGATGAAGGCTCTGTTCGTTTAGCCTAAGAGTTTAGCTCTTAAGCTTATAAATACATCATTTGTCATTAAAGTGGTTGACAGAACACTTCAAGGGATTCGCAATAATGATCTACACCCAGGGCCGAATTAACTTTGTTGGAGCCCTAGCTGGGCCAGGCCAAAATCTTGAGGCCCCGACTCACCATGACTATGAACCATTTGCTCTCAAAATGGCTACGGGGACACTATGTACAGGATTTCAAAAGAAGGAGTGTTCGTACAATTTACTGCGCTTTCTTCCTAATTTGGCCACTGTTTAGTGATTGGTAATTTATATAATGTAAAAGCTGAATGCAAACTGCTTATCCACAAAAATAGCCTGTGTAAGTAAATGTAATTAATATAAGAGGACCTGACATTTCGATTCTAACAGAATCTTTATCGAAGGTAAAATGACAGAATACAACATACACAACATATATATATTTATTACATTGGTAATTTATTTGTATCTTTTTTTCTCTAAATTCCGGGGGCCACCAAATCTGGCCCAATGGTAAATCCAGACCTATCTGCACCATTAGTAAACCAAGTATGCATGTTCATCTGAAAATAAAACTGAAACAAGCACTGTAGTATGGTACATACCACTGTTATCCTCAGAATAATATGGTAATAAAATTAAGTAATTCATTATTTTGGCATTTAAGTTCATGAATGAAATTGTAGTTCATGAATTTCACTATACATCCTGTTTTAATTTAAATAACCACTTCCCCTTCCCAACTAGCCGGATTCGTAAAGGATTATACATTGTAATTTATAGATTTAAAAAAATGCTCTACTTTTCAGCATCCTATTTGTTTAAGAAATTGCTGAACACATTCTCACAAATGAATACCTACCCAGATATTACAGATTGTTTTGATTTTATTCGGTCATTTTGAAGGAAAAAAGGTAGAGAAAAAAAGCCTGACCCAACCTAAGATCACCCGTAGAATAGCTTTTTGTGTGCGTGTATCCTTTACATGTTTTTTTTATGGTTAGTATATTTCGAGCCAAGCCAATTTTAATTTAATATGTGCTTACACTCATACAATACGGTGTGCAATCATCATTGATCATAATATTCATTAACTTCTTAACACATCGCACTCTGTCAAATGCACGGTTCGATCTCTTCAATCATTCTCTCGTGTTGTCTGCTCTAACCTGTAAAACCATAACACATTTGACTGGTAACTCGGATGTCTATAGTAGGCAACATCAACTGACATTGTGCTATAATTAGAGTGGTGAACTTGTGTAGTTCATTATCTTCTTTAGTTCTTACCACTTTTGTTTTTATATTTTGTCCCTGATGAAGGATGGTATAGCCACTTGAAACGTTGATCTTTATTATTACGTCATTTTTTTAATTTTTATTGCACAGCAATTTTTGTTGCATATCCCAATGCATTTCTGTGTATTATTGTTATTTGTTATTTCTCTGTTTTATCGCATTATTCTACCTTGTCATTGCCTGTTTCCCCTCACCCAGTTGGTATATCAAGCTTTTACTCTCTTTGCATTTTACATTTTCGAGAAATCCTCTTGTATCACAGTATCAGTTTCCTTGGTGTGGTTACTTGTAGTTCCTGGTTCCGTTGGATTTTATCTTTTTGCATTTGATACATTTGATTGTGTTTTCTTGGGGAGTACACTCGACTCATCAACAGAACACTTTCATCAAACATAATTGGTACAGTAGTTGGTTCAATAATATTCTAGTCTGATGCCTCACTATATGAGAACAAGGACCAGGACAATTATACTCCCACCCCCTCCCTTCTCCCACCCACAAGCCCTGGCCCTGCCCCGTCCCACCAAGGCACAACAACAACAACAACAACAACAACAAAATTAAAAATTAAGTAGATAAATTTTAGAGATGTGTAATAATAGTGATGAATAAATTAATGAATAAAAAACAATAAAGAATGTCAAAAAGTTGTCATCAGGATAACAGGCAGATGCTGATTAGAATTGCCCCCACCTCTAAAAAAGAATTTAAAAAAGTTAAAACGTTGGTGAGAAAAGGTTCACCTTTGACAAAAAGTAATACCTCCCCCTATAAATAAATAAATGAATAAACAATGAATAAAAAACAATTAAAAAACAACAATTGAAAAACAACAACTCACACACAAAAACTTTTTTTTAAATTCAGGTCTGTCTGACGCTTGAGATATAACCTCAGCTCTTTGTCCTTCCTAGAAGTCCATTATCACTGGACAATAACTATTTTGCATTGTTTTATTTTCAATATTAGATGTATCCAACAAAGGAGAAGATGGCATGACACCACTACATTTTGCAGCTCGTTTTAAGAGGACTAAATCAGTCACTTACACAGATGAAGATGGCAACGAGGTATGTAGAGTAGAATGCTTGAATAGACTTCATAGCATTTTGTAGCAGAGACTTTCAAAGTAATTAAATACATTGTATACAAAATCATAATGTAATCATGTGATGACTGAGAAAGAATTATAGAGCCTTTAAACTATAAATGTTATTGAACATGAGTAGGAAATGAAAATTATATAATTGAGTCATAGTTTATAAGTTTGTTGCCTTTCCTATGTGATGATCAATAGTGATTTCTTCACATTTCATGAGTTTCAACATATGTATAATACATGTTAAAAAATGTTTTCTAAAGATTAATACTAATAGTAGGCCCAAATGTACAGTAAAGAAAAAATGTATGTTGATGAGTTCATGTCTAATGCACTTTGCTGAAAGATGTAAGAGAAAAGTAAAATATGAAAAATATCATATATCTAGAGGTATAATTCATCATTATTTCACTGATGTCATTAAATGCTCTCTTACACCGATCCATGCATTTTACGGTACCGGTATGCAAAGCAATAAAGCATGCCTTTTAGAAGTCACGATCAGCCATTTTCTGCCATGTTGCATCCCTAATAATGTCATTCTTTTCATAACTATATTGAGACACATTAATAGTACTCTTTACATTAGTTCGTGATCTATTTTTCAATAACTCTCTGAATGAATAATTCAACTTCCATTAATCTCATCTCAGACTGTTGTTTATTATCTTTTTTGTATCTCGCTAAATAACAAGATGTCAAAGGTCAAAGTTTAACAGCATAATTTTTTTGCAGGTGACGGAGGATTACGACAAAATCAATCACATCTCGAGTGAAAATGGTGGTGATGTATGTTTATAATTATGTGGGAATGATCTGCAAACAAGTTCACTGCTAGTAATCTGTTATGTTGCTCCCCCCTCTACGTATATATAGCAGCAATTGGGAATAAATACCCGCATGACTGTCTACCCGGGGTTGTCTACATTTTGTAGGTATAGAACTACACACTCTTGGGACTTGGAATATGTTTCTAACCCTAACGTTTGCAAAGGGAAATACATCGGCTGAAAAGTGGTCCTAGTGGGGATCGAACCATTGACCTCTGCATGCAATGAACATGATCCCCTGGTAGACAGTCATGTGGGTATTTCCAATTACTGCATATTGAAAAATATCTCATATATACTACAGCTGAGATAAAACACTAACTTGTAAATAGCTATTTGGCACCCTTATAACTACTTAACTTTTTCTTTGATTATTTTATGGCTTTTCTTTTGCATTTTGCTTTCATCTACTAATCTATACATTTATCCAGCCTATTTCAGTATGATGAGTTTAGTGGCAGAATGGCAACTTTAAAGCCTTTTTTGTTTTGTTTAATTTATATTATCATAAAAGCTCTTCCACCCACAACATCATCAGTGTAGAAAAACCCACAATCCTGGGGATGGATGTTAGGTTTCAATTGACAAATGTATAACATATTAGTCACACAGTAGACATTTACAGGAATGTGGACGCTCCACTCGCGCTGCTCACTCCACTTTATTTTGGTCCCACTTTGGACACCAAACTTTCAAATCCTGGCTAAGGCAAAATGTGGCATTACACACTACTTCTGTTTAATTTGCCTTGTGTTTTTTCCACATCACTCATGTCAATGTGTTACCTTCCTGTGCTAAAAGTACACCATTGCTTTAAAAGAAACGTAATCTGTATGTGCAAGCCATGATGGGTTTATACAGAAAGATTGGCTGTAAGAACTGACTCACATATATCTGGTTACTATATAAAGAGAACTGTCCACTGTTTCGCTGGCTAGTTCATTTGTAATGACTATCGCATGTCTATATACATTGAAAGTGCAATATACATACATAGGTACTGTGTCCAATATTTATTTACAAACCATATGTGCAGCAATAAGTGATTGTGAGGCTTATACACAGCCATTTTCTTATGTGCGGCATCATGGTGATCTCGACTGTTGGTACCTGTACAGGTATTGTTTCCTCATTACTTGTGTGGTAACAAGTAAAAATAAAAAACTGTACCTGTGCGCTACGACCAAAGTAGCCGCAGAGTTACTGTTACCATGCTGGTACTGTGTGCAGCTACTGTGGTGGTACTATAATGGTACCTTGATGTTCCTGTATGGGTACTGGACAAACAGTACCCGCAACAAGACAGGTAATGAACCGAGAATATAACAATGATGCTTGGCTTTAGAAAATAGATGTGCACATTAACAGCATCACAATTTTACCGTCATTTAATTTATTTTCCAGTTCGTAATTAAAGTTGTTCACTTTTATTGGTTTGAGGTTTATATTCCGAGTTTGCTCTTTTATGACGGTGGGATATTTTTTTATGATTTTAGGTGGTTATAATACAATTGTATGTGTACCTTGCAATATTTAGAGTATCATTGACCATCGTATATTGGGAACTCACTGTGACCCATTGGAGACATTGATCAAAATATTAAATGCAAAATATTTCTTTGCCATAGCCAAGAATTAAAATTTAAGCTCACTTCAACTCCTCTCCCACTTTTAAATAAATGGGGCTTTATTATGATTTTCTCCTAAAATTTCTCATAATTTCATATTTGACTTCCCTTTATAGTTGTCCACAATTTAACAATCTATAAAGCACACCAAGCTATAAATATACCGTTAAAGTCAAAATTGTTGTGATGGTTTTATTTTCACGCTTATGTGCACTAAATGCACCGTGAAAATTATAGCACACAAAAATAATTGCTTTTAACATTGCCCATGTACTGTGCTGGAGGGAAGACATTGTCATGCGCAATAACAATGGTAACTTGCATAAAAATGTCTTTGATGTCAAAATGCGCAAAAATATCTCTCCGCAAAAATATTGGCTTTTACAGTTTTTACCTGTATTGGTTGGTACCTGAATGTATTCCACCCAAAACTACAACGCATAATTTTTCATGGGTGTGTGATTTTAGTTAATTTCTAGTACTATACTATACTATACTATACTGTGCTCAATCTGCTGACAGCCCTGATGAATCAGTTTGTGTTCACTAAAGCATGAGATAAATGGGGTATCCCATAATGCATTGCATGCTATGCTTAACTTGTCTAGATCATACTCTCTGGCACATCAAGTGTGCATAAATCCCATAACGTACCCGAGGCGCCTGTTTAAAGGTATATTATGGGATCTTTTCCAGGGGATGCCATCAATCCTTGAAACAAATTGGAAGCAGATTTTATTGCAGATTTACATGTCTGATCATAAATCATGACTATGTTCCAATTTACAGAGCGATACGATTCCTAATGACCTAAAAATCATGGTTTGAGAGTGAATTTAGAGTAAAAATAAGTTGTTGGCGCAAACTCCGACAGTTTATTTAACTCTAAAACCATGATTTTGAAGTAATTAAGAATCGTATCGCCCTGAAACTTGGAATGTATGTACGATTTATGATCAGAGATGAAAATTTGCAAGAAAATCTGCTTTCAATTTTTTTTGAGGATTCAGTGCGTTCCCTGGAAAAGATCACATAATATACCTTTGATTAGATTTACAATTTTCACAGTTGGGAAAGATGTGAGTGTAGCATGTGTTATACGCAGATGAGTGCGATGCATATGACTTTGAAATCAATATATCCAAAAGCCATGCATTGTGGGATTTATGGAAGAAGCCTCATAACTGCATGACATAATGATTAGATTTCACAAAATTTGTATTGGCATGAGAAATATCCCATTGATTTGTGAACAAAAGATCCTGATATGGTAAATTAATTTCAGAATATTTACACTTGCCATCAAAATCACACAAACCAATGCACAATGCATGGCAAAAATAAGGAAACATAATAAAACACCGCCTGATAAAATGTGTTTGTAAACAAACTAAATTATTGAATTATATTTGAAGGATTCACGCAATAACTCACTTAAAATCGACCCTTTACCATGGCAATGAAGCAATTGGTCTATGTCAAGGAAATGAATTAAATCTAGCATATTGTATTGTGTAACACACATCTGACTTGGCTGTTATTCTTTCTAATGCTGCCTAAACTTTGCTTTGCTCTATTAATTGCATATTTCTTGGTTAAAAACTCTGCATTTCTTCTTCTTTTGTATTATAAGTTCTAATTTTTATTTTACAGTTGCCAACATTTTCAATTTCTGGTTAAGGCGGGTACTCAGATTATAGTGGTATATTGGCAAGTTTAAAAAAAGACATTGACTCTTTCCGCAATAATAACTGAGTATCCCCTTGGGTTGATATTAAGTTTAATATAATTTCCTTATGTATATAATTTCCACAGGGATTTATTTTGTTATGAATTTTAATGATTGTATATATATACCATGAAAATTATGTCTTTTGAAATGTTGTATGTGTATGGGTGAGTTTTGGGCAAAATGGGGGCAATCCTAAATTATTGAATCAAATATTATGCCTATTATTGTGGAAACATCTGTATGGAAAAAGTCATTGTTTGTATTGGAAGTCAATTCATTATTACCTGCATTTATTGTTCAATCATTCATGTCACATTGTATTCGTATCTTCATACAGTTTTAATATAAATTGCTATTGTGAAAATATGCTCTGACTACAGTTGCCTTAACTTTTTTGTTGTGCAATTATTGTTTAGATGTGAGCTCATGCACCCAGAGGCAATGAATGAGATGAGGATTACTCATAACTGCTCATAATCAAATGTGGGCTTCAACATTAATAGTGTTGTTTTTCTGATTAATATTCCATGGGGTAGTTCAGACCTACTACAGGGGATCTGCTGCTCAAATGAGTTGGGATCTTACCAAGAAATCTTTTGACATTGGCACACTTTCCATTGGTGTACTTTTCAACAGATACCCCTTATAGACATGGGCTCTATATTTCAAAACTTTCAAAAACAAAAATTAATTAATTAATATATTAAATAAATAAATAAATATATATTTTTTTAAAATTTATTTTATTTTATTTTTTATTAATTTTTATTATTTTTTTATTTTTTATTTTTTATTTTATTTTATTATTTTATTATTTTATTATTTTATTATTTTTTATTTTTTATTTTTTATTTTTTATTTTTATGTTATTTTTATTTATTTATTTTACTTATCTGTGGGAATTTTTTATTTCAATACTAAACTACATACTATAAATAGATATTGCACGGTTAAAATAATGGGTAGTGTCATCCAAGCGTGTGATGTGTACAATATGCCAGTTCAATAATCTAATAAGCACTCACTAAATATAAATTTGATACAAATACAAAGTATTCACAGGTTTAATTCACAGGTTTAATAAGTAAAGGCCTTTTCTGATGCATGACTGGCTATTTGCTGTGTCATTGCATACCTTAAGATCAAAAATGGAAAAAGTCTAGCATCGTTTCCATGGATACATGTTTAGTTGCCCCATATATCCTGATTTCTGTTAAACCACTTAATGTTAAAAGCATTTAATTTAAAGGACAGATTTTCCAGGTTATAAATATAAGGGAAATCTCAATCAATCTGAGATACTGGTACAGATCGAAAGTTTGTATAAATTTATGCCAATTTGGAATTGCCAATATACTTTAAAAAGAGAGACACTTTTGAAACAATTAACTTCAATAATTTCTTTTTACTTACTTGTTCTTTCAGATGCCCCTTTGTGTCCAAAAAAAAGGATCTATACATTTTACAACATGTATTAAATAAAATAAAATGGATTAAGATTTACGTATTTTTCCTTTATGTACATATTGTAGCCTATACGCAAAATTTGAATTAATTGCATGGAATTTATTTTGTTTTACCATTCATCGCAGCATTTGCAATTATTTTACATGAAATTAAATTGATTATCTGTGATGGCCTGATTGGGTTTTTTTATTGCCCAGAATATTTCATAAATGTGTTCTTAAGATGCAATTTTCTTCTACTTTTACCATGTGTTTCATACGCGCTTGAAAGATGATAGGTCCACTGGGAACTTGATATTTCGTTCTTGAGCCAATCTCATCATCATTATCAAAACCCAAAGAGGTTTTTATATGATATAGTGAAACCTTTTGCTTGCTATAGCATTCATTCAGTTTCAAATATTTAAGGGGATTTAGCTATTAATTATAGATGTAGCTACATATATAGAATTTTTAGTCAATTTCATGTCAGTCCAACTGAGCCAGAAATCAACAATTGCGCTACAAAATAAGGATGCTTTTACGTTAAAAATGACAGATTGTATAAAAATAGCTTCAGAAGTAGTGTCTTTTGTGCCATTGACTGTCTTTAAAATACAATTAGTGCCACTTTCATGTTTAAACACTCAAATAAAATATTGCTTCTAATACGCACAATAATTGATTGTCAATAGCAATTGTGTGCAATTTGCAGACATGTGGGTAATTTTAAAAGGCTACTAATAAGATATTGATGTTTTGCAAAATCATCTCCAGTCTGATTTCAATCTGTAGGCAATGATTAATACTGGCACTGTATCCAGACTGCATGAAACTGCATGCTTTAATGACAGCCACATAATGATTATGAATCACAGGACAAGCAAAATGACAGTGCTTTAACCTTTGGGCATAGCCGCTATGTTAATGCTTTAACATTTATTATGTAATATATGATTTATTTTGTAGGGGGCTCTTAACCATAACTCGTGCAAGGGGATTTGTTGGAGAAATAGGAGGTGGTGGGGGCTACTCCTAAGGCCACGATTCAAACATTAATTATTTAATATTTGATTTATTTTGTAGGCCGGGGCCTTTTAAAACCCTAGCTCCAAGGGGATTTGTAATGTAGGAGACGTTTATGAGAAGAGGGTGCCACTCCTAAGGCCCCTGTGTGGGGGTGTGTGTGTGGGGGGGGGGGGGGGGGGGAGTACTTACATTGGAAAGGGGTATTAGGTATGTGCCACCCTGAAGACCCCCTTTTCACCCTTCTGCTAGCTCTTTTAAGACCCCTTTTGAGCCTTTTGAACATTTGTATATAGTCAAAAGTTCTGAAACTCTCCTTTTTGAGACCCTGGGTGGCACACCCCTGCCAAGAAAAAAAAATTGAGGGCCTCCTCCCCCCTGGGTAATTGTGTCATATTTTCATACACTAAATTGGGTAATTGTGTCATATTTTCATACACTAAATACTATGGAAAGCTTTAGTGTGATGTTCTTGATACGATGGTAATTCTTCAGTTTAATGATTTTTAAATTTTTGTTTTTACCCTTTACTATTTTTAATATGCTCTGTTAAACCCAACGAGATAGATATAGGTAGAGCGACGACTGTAGCTAGGGTCATTGCCAGCCCATTTACAATGCAATCCTTAATCTCGCGCTCGAAATCGTGTACAATTATAGATGAAACGCCAAATCTTTCAAAACATAGTGAATTCAATCAGTTATACATTAGAAATGTAGAAATAGTTATCAACTTTTGTTTTGGATATCTTAATTACTTAGTTTAAGCTACATAAGATATCAGTGTTAAATAAAAGACAGCAAAATAATTCTCTGAAATATTATTTCAGGGCCTGTTGCCGCAAGTGGTCACGGGAAGCCAATTTTGCGACCAATTGCAGCAACGGTTCATGAATGAATCTACTGAATTTAGTGGATTTGCAAAAAGAACGGCAACTTTATACAATTTTGCGAGCAGACGGTACTCAAACAACTGGAAAACAGCCCTTTTTCGGTCAATCTTGAATCTTGATACGGGCTTCTCGGCCAAAATATGTGCATGGAAGATGCATTACCTACACTGTACTTATGTGATTGATTTTGTAAACGATGAAGTTTCATAAAATTATTTTTTGATTTGTTGACTTCATTTTCTTGACAAGCAGGGCGCTCTACGTATATCTATCTCGTTGGTTAAACCCGTAATATTTAGAAACTCCATTTTAATTTTTATCAATGTGAATTATTTGTTAAAAGATGTCATACAATAATTTTGCATGTAGTTTTCCTCCAAATGTATTAAACCATTTCAATATGTTTCATTGATAGTATTATTCTGGTTGCTTCCCTCCTTCCTCCCATAGGCTGTTGCCGAGGCTAGTGCTGGTGAAAGCAGTATCCTCTACATGGTTAAGAAAGGAGCCGATGTGAACGTCAAGGACATTTATGGGTTGAGACCTCTCCATTTTGCCGCCATGCGCGGCAATGACATCGCTGCATCAGAACTCTTGGATTGTTCAAGTGTTCAAGTTGATGTGAGTTTTATCTATCAATAAGTAGGCTTGAATATGATCCTGCTTAAATTCTTTGGTGTCCAAGTTATTGTAAAAATAATGATAAATTATTTGAAATGCTTCATCACCTGATTGGTGCTCTCCATGCATTTATCAACAATTTGCATGTCGAGGGCTCAGAACCACAAGGCCTTATCTCCATTTTGACCATTTTGAGAAAAAGACTATTGAAGATTTTTAAACACATCTAGGGAGATGGAGATGAGGCATTGTGATACTGGCTATAACTTTGAAAGGGGTTGTTTAATATGGAGATAAAGCTGTGTGTACTGGAAAGAAAATTTCTTTCTAAATGTTGATACCAAAATCTCATTTTTGAAAAAATGGAGATGAGGCTTTGTGTTTCTGAGCCCTCAATGTGTTCTTTATTCCCAATTGTGGTTTCCATATTAATTTACAACGATCATTGAAAAAGTTTTTATCATTTTTAATTTTTTTGCTTAGCCCTTTATACTCGCTCTTAGTATAGTCAGCGTCATAGTGCTATGGACATAATTCCAGCAATAAATGCATATGTGGGTGCGTGTATACATACTTGCCCAACCCGAAAATGCATATCGGGCGCTTTAAAAAAATGACAGCGCATCCTGATGGTCAATCGTGAAATCGTCACGCACATGCATGCATAGTTGTTCGCGCATATCATGCATCTGGGCACAGCTCCGTAAACATCAACAAAATATGCTTGTGTGAAATAGCTTGAATTTTTGTTCATAGCATTATGACAGTGACTTTAAATTAAGGTTGTGTTAACCTTTTCAATTCACTTCTTCCCTCCAAATGAAAATCAGCAGGTAAAATGCATAATTTTAACATTACCTCACATTAAAATGTGTTATACCTAAGAGATGTTTCCTAATGTGCTATAAACAAAACAAGGAGCTAATTATTCTCAACTTTGGTAACTGCACTAATAGTCTGTGTACTGCCTTCTCTATGGCATCTTTAAAAGAGGATTCTTACTTCTGTCATTTGAATCATACTGGAGTACTTGATTTTACTCAATTCTTGAATCGGTGATGTACCGTATTATCCCTATTAAGCGCCCAGGGCGGTTAGCAAAGTCATTTTGTGTGGGCGCTTATTATGTTACCTTTTTTAAACTCATTTATCGTACTAAATAAAATGTACAAGTGGTCATTTGAAGATGCTGACCATTTGATGGTCATTTGAAGATGCTGACCATTTGATGTACTAAATACAATGTACAAGTGGTAAATTGAGAAGGCTGACTACTTGACGTACTAACGAAAATGTACAATTGGTCATTTGGGGAGGCTGACCATTTCATGTACTAAATGAAATATGTACAAGTGGTCATTTGAGGATGCTGACCATTTGAAAAGGTGGGCGCTTATAAGGGATTGTTTGTTGGTAGTCATTGAGAAAAACAGGGGTGGGCGCTTATAAGGTCCTGGGCGCTTAATAGGGATAATACGGTACCTTTATTCAGAAATGAAAACACCAAGGCAAAAAAGGGTAAATATAGGTGACTTGTGTTGCGAAAGAAATGATAAGAGTTTTTTTTTGCTTGAAAAGGATGCTCATTTCAAGCAGAATTCAAAACTAATGTTGTTCTTCTTTTCCCCCATCCTATCCAGTGTCTTGATAAGCAGCAGATGACACCGTTACACATCGCTTGTACCCATGGCAACGTAGAAATAGCGGCCATGTTGATAGCCCATGGAGCCAATCTTCGATCCACAGACTATGAGAACAGCACCCCATTACATCATGCATGTCTGGAGGGACATCTAGGGGTGGTGCAACTTCTCTTTGAAGCCGGCGAGAAACAAAACTGTTTGGAACAGGTGGGTAACTTATAAAAGGTATATATGGTAAAATGATATAAAGATGTGGCACCATGGGGGAGGGGAAATGCCCTCAAGTAAAGATCCTTGCCCCAACTTTCCCTTTCCCCCACTTTTCCTTTCCCTCCACCCCATTTTGTCTCCTAAACAATAGAACATTTTGACATTTAATGTCAAAATTACCTAAAATTGGTCTGAGATATCGAGTTTACATTAGGCCAAATTAAATTAATTGTTTGTCTCAAAGCTCCTCTCCTGTTGTAAAACTAATGCGGAATGCGGTTTTTTTTAATTTTTTTTAAATTTATTTATTTTTAAATATAAAATATTGAAATCGGTGAAATTTTGGATTTTTTTTTTTTGGAAAAAAATAAAATAAAAATGCTAATGCGCACCAATAAACTAACGCGTGCGGGAGCTTTGAGACAAACAATTAATTTAATTTGGCCTTACAAGGCATATCTTTAACATAACTTTAAATTCATATTATTCAATATTTTTATGGAATGCCCTCTACCTGTGATTTTTTCCTAGAAAATGCATTTTTTTGGTCAAATTACATTCATAACCATGAAACTATCATATAAGTATGTTTCCTAATTACTTCCAAAATCAGATTTTGAATAAAGTTGTCCTGGTACCAGAACAGTTTATTTTCCGAGTGTTTTTTCGTTCGTAAATAGAATTCTGTGATTTCTGACCCAGATAGGAACTTTTTTGAGTTAGCAATAACTTCTGGTTTCAAGGAGACTTGAACCCATGATTCTGTGGTTTGTGTATTAGATGTATACCAGAGTATTTCAATTCACATGCACTATATAACCTGTTGTCACTTGATATTTTATTTCTTCTAGATGTTAACCGACAGAGATATTGATTATAACACTCCATTGCATCTTGCTGTAGATGCTGGATCTTCTGGTATTGTACAACTCTGTATTGAGAAAGGTAGGTACATTAGGGTATTCAGACCTTGTTTTGCTGTCTAATTAGGTCAAGAAGAAGAAAAATCTGTCTCACATGCATAAGTATGTGGAGTCATTTGCCATAACCCTAGGCGATGAGCCCTATTGGTAGCTTCTTTTTTTTTAGTTTTCCAAAAAAATGGAAAAGAAATTTGATCCGAAAGGGCATAAAAAAAAAACATAATAAAAAAATAGCTATAGCTATTTTGTGTATAAAAAATGCATTTTGCATTGCTATTTTTCTCAAATTTATGTGCGACAGACTTGTTTTGGCCTTATTAGCTGAATAAATAATTATAGACTTGGACAAGCCGGCGGGAATTAAATTAATAATGACCTTAAAAAGACACTGTCTCGAATTCCGGTTCCTCTTCACTATCACGGCGAAGAAATACCCACTATACCACAGCGGCTGTGGTTACGTGGGTGACAGATGAATGAGTGCTTACAAAGTCATTGTCGAGAGTCTCAAGCGGCCGAAAATACTTGTAGTTAATATTAGTTATGTTGGTCTAGCCTATACACATGATTCAGAACCTATGACTAGTGAAACTCAATTAAATCATTGATCTTCAATAGAGGGGATTATCTCTATATAGAAATGTTGTGTGGAGCTGATACGACTATGTCTGTTTCGCACACACCTGTTTGACTAGCATGTTTGAAAAGCCTGGTAAACAGAATGGGTATTGATAGTCTATTGCAACAACTACATTATGTAATAGTAGCTAACGGGATACATACAATTAATTTGATAAAAAAAGCAACGGTGGAATTTCAAATACTTCTAATATTTGAAACATATTAATTTAATACACACATTCACCGATGAGATAGATGTAACGCTATTTGTGAAGTTTATAGTATCTAATTTCACCCAGCTTTAACTATTACACCTAAACTCGAACTCATGAACAATAGCACATTTTTTGATATCGATTCCTACCGATTTAACGTGTCTGGGAACGAGAGTGGCATTTTATTTATGGATGTTGAGAAGTTATTTCTTGACAGGGCGAAAGGCTACATCGGCTTTTAGTGCCATCTGTTTCTATTTATGGATGTTGAGAAGTTATTTCTAGACTCAGACAACTGGCATAATTAAATTAACAATGACCTTAAAAAATACATGGTCTCAAATATTTTGACTCAACACCCCTGATTCATTGAAATTCCTGCATGCAAGATTCATGAAAATGCTGTAATGTTAGTAAACCAAAGTTAAAACTAGAATTTGTTTTACTCAACTTGCTTTCCTAAAGATCAATTTGCCTAATAATCAACTTATGTCCGGTATGTTTCTTTAGTTCTCAAAATATAGCATGATAACTATGTGTCTTACTAACCTGAACTCTCTCTCATCATGCAGGAGCCAACGTGAATACCTTTGACAAGAATCGTAACACGCCTATCCACGAGGCAGCTGTAGCGGGGAACATTGGTATCATCAAGATGTTGTTGGGTAAAGGAGCACGTATAGACGCTGTGAATATGGAGAGAGCTACACCCTTACACAAGGCTTGTGCATACAATAGATTCCATGTGGTGGAGTTCCTTCTCAGAAAGTAAGTTGATAATAAGATTCATAACTGTATGGTATACACGCTGAGAATTTAGAGAGAGCTACACACTTACACAAGGCGTGTGAATACAATAGATTCCATGTGGTAGAGTTCCTTCTCAGAAAGTAAGTTGATATAAGATTCATAACTGTATGGTATACACGCTGAGAATTTAGAGAGAGTTACACCCTTACACAAGGCGTGTGCATACAATAGATTCCATGTGGTAGAGTTCCTTCTCAGAAAGTAAGTTGATAATAAGATTCATAACTGTATGGTATACACGCTGAGAATTTAGAGAGAGCTACACCCTTACACAACGCGTGTGAATACAATAGATTCCATGTGGTGGAGTTCCTTCTGAGAACGTAAGATGATAGATTCATAACTGTATGGTAAACACGCTGAGAATTTAGAGAGAGCTACACCCTTACACAAGGCGTGTGCATATAATAGATTCCATGTGGTGGAGTTCCTTCTCAGAAAGTAAGTTGATATAAGATTCATAACTGTATGGTATACACGCTGAGAATTTAGAGAGAGCTACACCCTTACACAAGGCGTGTGCATACAATAGATTCCATGTGGTAGAGTTCCTTCTCAGAAAGTAAGTTGATATAAGATTCATAACTGTATGGTATACA
Organism: Ophiura sarsii; assembly: GCA_035610835.1. Lineage (NCBI taxonomy): Eukaryota > Metazoa > Echinodermata > Ophiuroidea > Amphilepidida > Ophiuridae > Ophiura > Ophiura sarsii. The sequence continues at coordinate 39,528,834 of CM069446.1, forward strand.
CGCTGAGAATTTAGAGAGAGCTACACCCTTACACAAGTAAAGTAAAATAATAAGTAAAATACACAGTTACGTCACTATCTCGTAATGGCCAAATAGACTATAGCCATGTAGGGATTAGTGATTTTTGTTTGAACATGTTGAAACAGTCACTGCAGTGTCATTAAAAATACCCACATGTTCAAGTCAATATAAGCTGCACAATAAACAAAGACAACTCTCTGGTGGTGCCATGACGATGTATGTACTTCTGTTTCATGCGCAATCTTGATTTGCGAGGAGCAACACTTTCAACTTTCAATTTTCAAATTAATTTTGCTTTGTTTTTTTCATGAAAAAAAAAGAAAGATTAAGATTTGGGCTTCATTTTTTAGGTACACCAATTAAACATTTCACCCCTTATTGCCCAAATTACCTTTACAGAGACATACAAATAATAATTGGTTTTCATAACTATTTTGCAGCGGCGCTAAGATAGAGAGACGTGACAAGGATAATTTCACTCCGCTTCTCATCGCCTGTAGTAGTGGTCACCACCAAACTATCAAGTCTCTCTTAGACCTCAAGGCTGACATTACTTGTAGGGATAAACATGACAAGACTGCGATGTTCTGGGCAGCTGAGGAGAATCAACCTGAAGGTCTTAAGGTGTGTGAAAGGGGAATAAGGGGAGTTTTTAATACATCTCATATTATGAACTAATCAGACCCATCTTATCGGCCAATGGACCTACGGCACATAATCTCCTGGCCACAGTTCGACATACGTGGGCGCACTTCGATCAGGCTGCGCACGCATGTTTAACTCACAAAATACTGCCAACCAACAACACCAAAGCACCTGATTGGTCAAATTTAAACTGACGCCTTTTTAACGATCGTCACGCTGCGCCGTATCCACCAACGCAGTGCTCCTGCTGCGCCATAACCACCGACGCAGTGGCGCGTGATGGTGCGTGGAAAAGCTCATGAGTTTTTTCAGTTCTCACGTTTGAACACCAACCAATCAGAGCCTTGAGGTCGAGATGACGTAGTGCACACAACAGAGATCCAGGGGACCGTTTTGGGGTGAGGTTGAGCAGGCGTACTTTACGCGAGCTCAATCTCATGTGACGTGGGTCCATTGTCACCGAGGGAATCATTGCTGTTCTGTCAAAACCTTGTATCTCCATCTCCATCCGGCCTTTTAGCATGCATAGAGTAATACTTCCTACATGAGTTATACTTCCTATGTATAACCTTTGGGTGGTATGTTCACCAATGGAACAGCATATAATGGCATAATGTGTGGGTTATGGTATCCACATTTCTAACATCATACAATCACCCCCTCAATCTTGATCCCTTTGTATATCATTTTGTTAATAAAGTTCATGCAATGCATTACGGGGCATTCAGAGATTGCAGAGAAAAATGAAATTTGGAGAAGAAAAAAAATAGTTTCAATCAATAAAGTACGTAGGAACCCTGATTTATGGGGAAAACAGTTGAGTAATGGCGCTAGATTGAAAAAGTTGGTTGAATCAAGTTTTGTGGTGAGTGATGCTGATAATTTCAATGTGATGTACATCGAAATTACCAAATTGTGAAATTGTATGTGATAGACGTCGAATTAACCCTAACCCAGATGGCTCCATACTAACAACACCACCATATCCAACAAAATCCAACAACAACAAAATGCCTTCCCCACCATATCCAACAGAATCCAACAGTTGGAATTTGTTGGATATAGTGGTCCACACAGTAACAATAATCAATACTCTCTATGCACAAAGCACTAAATCCAACAGAATCCAACAGAGTTATGTACTTGAGTAAACCACTGTATCCAACAAAATCCAACAACTGTCTAAGATAGGTTTACCACTGAATCCAACAAAATCCAACAAAATAACAACATGATAATTGTGTATTTTAGAATAAATAGGTATGTTAATTTTGTTTTGTTTTGGGTTTCTTTTATTTGGGGATGGGGGATTTAAAATGTTTAGCAATTTTGGGGGTCATTAGGTACCCATGCAGGAGTATTGTGATTTTTTAGAATTGTGTGTTGTTTCTTTTGCATCTTGCTACTGGGTTTATTATTGGTATTTATTGTGATTCTTGCTTTTGTTTTTGATTGCATTCGGCTCAGTTGTAATTACGAACGTCACAATAAGTCACACGTTTACATAATAAGAGTTATCTATAATAATATAGAAACCTTGTTATCATCATTGCCAATGCTCTCATGACTAGGACATATTGTCTCAGCCTGTTTTTGTTTGTTTATAATTATTATTATTATTTATTTATTTTGGTTTCTTTTTGTGTTTTTTGTGTGTATTTTTTTGTGGCTATGACATTATCCGAAGAATAAAAGTCTTTGCCATTTTTTATTTTTTTTGCGTGGCTTGGACAACTGAAAAAATAAATAGTCATAAAAGTGTATAAAAAATAAAAAGTGAATAAAACAGTAAAAAATGTAAAAAATGGTAGTCCTTGCCTTTTTTTTATGTGTGACTTGCCGGGTGTAGATTTGTCTCTAAAAATGACAATCTCACCGCATATATTTCATGGCTTGCCACAGGCCTGAAACCTATCTCTGAAAGTCCAAGTTTCAGCCTAACACGCGCTCGTATTTAGTGTCCGCCACCATGTGCAGCCAAGAAGCACGGAGCCGGTGGTCTACATAGATTGATGCTGCAGACCTTGCAGCCATATCTGGAAGTAGGTGTGTTTCCAGCGGCGTTCTTGCGTCCGGTCTCCTTACACACCCGACATTGGCGAGCATTTCTGATAGGCATCTTTTCGCTCATGTGGCCGGTGCCAGCACCATGATGAGCCGGTAGGGGCGTATATTTAGCTTGTGGAACTTGCCGAGGTGTTGTTCCCTGGATAAGTCCCTTGGCTACTTCCATGACAAATTTTGAATGACTCAGGGCGGAACTTTGGTCGTCAAGGCGGTCGTCGTCAGTGGTGACTTTCTTGGCTGGCGCTGGATGGTGCCATTTATAGCAGATCCATGCATTGCAGATGGCGATGTCAATGATGTAGTACAGTAACTTTTTCCACCATTGTTGTGCCTTCCTGGAACAGGAGTAATAAGATCTTAGTTGATCACCCCTGTCCACGCCTCCCATGAATTTGACATAGTCAACAGCCTGTCGTGGTGCAGTGACAACTAAGGGTGTTCTGTAAGGTCGACCATCCTCCCTCACGTTTCTGGTAACGACATCCCCGTTTGAGTTGGCTGTCGGTTTGGTTCTGTAGCCTTGATGACCAGAGCTAAGCAGCTGCATGGTGGAGGAGTCTCTCCACAAAGCCGACGTAAACTGACCAAGTTGCCGAGTGAAGAAGGTCCCTCGTGGAGCCTTGGCCAGCCGTTTAAGCTTGAGGTGGTTGTGAGGGTTTCTGGTTGGGTTGGGCAGGAAATCAACCGGCAGCCCCTTCCTATTGGTCTTGATGGCCCCAGTGAGGTATGTGCGTTTGGCCAGGAGTCGCCTTGCCAGATCCATAGACGTGTATAGCCTGTCGGTGAACAGGTGATGGTATTTGCCTGTTATCCGTTTTGCCACGTCCAATGTGATGTCCACCATCTTGCTGGCCTTTCCCTGGTTAAATGGGTGCGGAATAAAGTTAACCATGTAACCTGTGATAGAATCGGCGAGGGCATACAGCTTAAAACCAGCCCGAATAGGCTTTAACGGCATGAAAAACTTCTTGACTTTTGCTTTGAAGCCAGAGTACTTCACCATTGCTTCATCAATCGATAGGCAGCGGCCGAGGTTGAAGTTAGCCTGTGATGTCTGCAGCACTTTGTCCCAGATCGGTTGTAGAGGATACAGTGGATGCTTACGCATCCACATGTACTGATGTTGTTTACTCTCATACAAGTCCGGATCCTCTTTCGGGTAACGCTCGGGGTTGGTGTCCGGATCACTGCAGGCGAGGAATTCGCTTAACTTCTCAAAGCGTGTTCTGGCCATCGTGCTGGTGATGAGTAGGTTGCGGTATCCAGGTTCAGTAGACCAGTAGTCGCCAACGTAGGGAACCCGAACTAGGCCCATCACCAGCCTAATACCAATCCATGCTTGGATCTCGGATGCGGAAGTTGATCTTTTCCCAGCCTTGGTCAACTTGCTGCTGGTCCACGCTGCCATCTGGATCATCAGCGCAACTGGGAAGAACTTCAAGAAGTAATCCACTGGTCTATCGAGTACTCCAAATGTTGGCCCAGTAGGCGTAGGCCCAGCAAAGCCCTCCACATCGACATCCTGAAGTGAGCGACTCCACCCGAACTCATCTGGAGGATACACCTTCTGGCCCCTGCTTGGTGGATCGGGGTCATTGTCTGAATCAATAACAGGCGGCCGCCGTACTCTCTTTCTGCCTCGTGGTAGTGCCCTGGCAGTGCTCGAAGATGATGGTTGTGCATCTGACTTAGAGGCTTCCGAATCATGTTGTTCCTCATCAGTGGGTTCCTCATCAGTGGGTTCCTCATCTGTGGCGAGAACATAATCATCGTCGTCATCATCATCAACATCATCATCAGTGGTCGGTTGATGGTCCGCTTGTTGATCATCAGCTGATGAAGCCGCGTCATCGGGCGCAGAAGCTGCGTCGTCCGTTGATGGTTGAGCGGTACTTTTGCCAGATGGAGGATGAGTATTTTCGTTGTCTGAGAATCCGAACATGGTGTGCGTGCGACCCTCTTTAAACGCAACATGCACGCGACCTTGTTTCTTGGACTTGGTGGAATCCCAGAGACTTTGGAAGTTGTCGTCAGATGACTTCTGGTCGTCAACCTCCTCCGCACTATCAACCCGATCCTCTAAGAATGCCTCCTCTTCAGACTCGCTGATGTTCGACTTGGCCTTGTAATTATGTGTTGACATTACAATGCCCTTATCATTGCAGCTCCGCCGGACTGCCTCCTTCACATTCCCCCTTTCCTCCGTTTCTTTACTGGCCTTGCATCTATCAGATGAATTCTTTTTCTTCTTCTTCTTCTTGTTGATAGAAGAACTTGCGCCTTCATCTGGCGATGCCGTTGCTTGTGGCTTCTTCTTCTTCTTGGCCTTCTTGGCCGTCTTTAGCTTTATTACACCAGATGAACTAGTAGATGGTTCATCCTCTTTCTTTCGCTTTTTGTTCGATCCTCGCATTTGGCTGATGAACACCTCCTGTTCGTCCTCTCGCATTCCTGTATACAACATGAGAAAAATAAATAAAAGGGTTTTGAGTTGGAGATAATATTATAACATTTTGGTCATCTTGATTCTATCAAGAAATCATGAATGATATTATAATTTGCTAGAGTTTACACAAAAATGTTACACAAGGAGCATAGTATTACATGTTTTGTTTCAATGAAAGACTCTATATTTAGAAATGGATGAATTATTTACTATTTTATGAAAACAGAATCTTGGGGTCAATGAGGTAAAGAACATGAACTTGAAAATGATTACAATAATAATAAATGTCTTGACTTTTTACTAATAAAGGAAAAGTTACATGCAAATCAAATTACTAATAATAAAGGTTGCGTAAATCAAATTTCAGAAAATCTGTTTGTATATAACATAAAATTAACTTTTATAAAAATAAGAAGAGATTGTACATACCATACTGCAAGTTCTTCACTTCTCGATTTGACATGCTGATATGAAAATGAAGAGTTCTAATCAGGAAGTATCACCGAGGTTCGATTTCTCGCAAGAGATTATTATCGTTCGCAAACGTAATAACAAACGTTTAGTTTCACCGATACGAAACCGTATTGGTAAAAGCAGGGACAGAGAAGCAATTTTACAGCCCTTTTATACTATTCTACCACCTCAAAAAATTTACATACTCTTTCACTGGTGTTATTATTTTCCCGCCGAAGTGTATTTCAATATCACATGATTCAAATCTGTATTTCTATTCGGTAACACTTTCCCGCCTATTTAGCACATGGATATTTGTAAAGAGCCAATATGAATATTACATAATTCGAATCCCATCAACCTTTCCCGCTAATTTTGCACATGACATATAGCTCATCAACTCTCCCGCCCATTTAGCACCTGATATTTAAACCCATTAACTTTCCCGCCCATTTAGTTGAGAGCAGCATTGAATAATGTGTTTTGACACCATTGATTGCAGATTCAAGAAAACGGGTGTACATAAATAGAAAAATTCGGCTATATAGTAGTGTCAGCGCAATGATGGTCGATTGTGATGCTATGTGGTTCGGTAGCATTCCTTCAACCAACCAGCCTCATCAAGGCAGCACTGGCTCTAACACTAACACTAACACTAACACTTAACACAACCGTGGGAGGAGTGGATGGAGTATTGAGTAGCTAAATATAAGTTCATGGCACTGCCTGGGGTCAGCCATGCTTCTTCCCCTGAATATGCTCGCCATCCACAACTCAATATTTTTAAATTTATGTTAAATTTGACACCATTGATTGTATATTCAAGGATTCGAGAAGTTCTCTATGGGGGTACCGGCACATTGTAGGACTTGTAATTGTTTTTAATTATTTAATTCCAACATCACAAACACGATCACAATAATTGTGCATCCCCCTCCCCCTCCATATCAAAGTGTCAAAATATGTTTCTACCTGTTAAATACACTAACTACCATATCCAACAAAATCCAACAAATATTTGAATTGAACAAACCACTAAATCCAACAAAATCCAACAACCCATTAGATTACATTACATTACAAATTAATTGTACACACCACCATATCCAACAAAATCCAACAAATATTTAAATTGTACAAACCACTATATCCAACAAAATCCAACGACCCATTATATTACATTACATTACAAATTAATTGTACACACTACCATATCCAACAAAATCCAACAAACATTTAATAACGTTCCACACCATATCCAACAAAATCCAACAATGTATTACTCTACTACCCCACTGAATCCAACAAAATCCAACACAAATAGCTGAAGTGTGCAAACCACTGTATCCAACAACTTCCAACAACATTTCACCTTGTTGGATTTTGTTGGATATGGTGGGGTTAGGGTTTTAAAGTAAACGGTTTGAGATGGTTGTTAGTAAAGTGCTCAACAATAGAAAGTCATACACTTTGTGTTTATGTCCTATAGAGTGACTTTTAATTATGTTTTGACCAAACAGACATTTTGATAAATCTTTTAGGCACAATTTGGTACCAAACTTGCCACATAACAACAATGATAAGCCATGGATAGCCCCATTTAAAGAAAATCTGTGACATTTTCAAATTTGCATTATATATTCAATAGGTATTTTAGTCTCAGCTGAAACTAATAATGTTAACCTCTCTTCTCTTACAGGCGTTATTGAATCATCCCAAAGCCAAGCTGTTATTAGAAGAGACTGATCGTTATGGAAACAGTCCTCTCCACATTGCCTGTGAGAAAGGATTTATTTTCATCGTCAAGGTATTTGATAAAATCCTGATAATCAGGCATAAACAAATCCAGGTGTCCTCCATATCTCTCTCATGAGGAGGAGCAGCCGCAAAGAAAAAGTTAAAAAATATTTAATGTTTTTATGGATTGTCAAAGGATGGGTAATAACAAAAGAAGATTTCTTAAGCATAACCAGCATGCTTCACTTTCATCACATGACCACTGGTTTCTGTCACCAGTGTCTACTAGTTCCCATTGACATAGTACAATGAAAGGCTTATAATGTTGTCAAACGATGGTCTTTGAGAAAATCCTTTTGCAAGAAGTATAAATAAGATACTTCAATGCAGTCCTCTCATGTTTTTCTTAAAGACCCTGTATTTTTTTAATAACACATACATGTTTTAGTTAGAATGTAATGTCTTTCTCACGTATTTAACCATGTTACGCTTATCTGTACCATGTATTATAAGGTGGAAGTCCAGACAACCTCCAGCTGTTAATTACTTCAGTACATTTGGCACTGTTTGTTTTTGGTGAAAAGCCATGTTGGTACTGGGTGATGCTAAAGCAAGAAATCTTCTTTGTGTAATAACTGACCAAAGAGGCCTATAAATAAGGTCTAAATCATGTGTTAGTACTGTTTTACTTGGTAAACATTTCAAAAATGACCAAAAGGGAGGGAATATTTAAAGCAAACACAAAGAGTTTTTACAATTCAAATTATCAATTTTTCAAAAGAAAAATCAACAACTTTTTTATGGAATTTTGAAAAGTTGGGTAGGCAGTACTGATACAAGTAGTCCCAAATTAGACAATGTCGCTGATAATGTAATATGAAACAGATTTATTTGAATGTTTAAACACTTATTTTTCAGATCTTGTTAGAGTTTGGTTCTGATATTGATATTAAGAATGAGGAGGAGCAGACACCCTTGCATCTGGCTGCTAAGAATGGACGTACACAGTGAGTATACCACGGTATTTGTGTTGTACATCCCCTCTGAAATGCACAGAGCTCCATAACAAAATGAGATCTTGATATGGATATAATTTTAAATCAAGTTCGTGAAATTGGCTTCTAAAAACAAACACTGGTTTATAATCTGCCCTTTTTATGGAACTCTTGACCCCACCAGCACTTGGATGCCTGAACTATGTGAGAAAAGATTTCCAGAAACTTCATCTATTATTCAATTATATTCCTGACTTTATAATTTGCCACATGGTCTAGCACCATTTCATTGAAACCGGCTAGTAAGGTACTGTTAGGTTTAGAAGTTAGTTTAGGTTAAGGGATTTATAACTAAATGGATATAGAAGGCCCTCTGGTTAATAGATGAAATGGTGTTAGATAATTTGGGAGAATCTGCCTCTATTCAACATGAACATGTCACACATTACACTGGTTTTGAATGCATGTTGTAAACACTATCAAAAAGGGAATGTGTGGGGGTGCGTCTTTAATTACCTGCAAACAAGGACACACACCCAGTTGTTTACATTCCAACTGCGGACACCCCGCCAAATGTGGACGTCCTATCGTTTCCCTGATACGTGCAAAGTATTGCAAACAACATAAAAAACACTATCTAAACGAGGTCCCACACACCCATTATGCCTCTGTTGGGTAGCGCAGTCTAGTTGGCGGTTTGAAACCCAATTCGGCCGCCATTTTGGTCCTCGGTGTGCCGGTGTGTGTCCAGGTTGGTGGGTCCTTATTTGGATAGTACCATGTTTGGTCCTCGTTTGCAAGTCATTACAAGTAGGGGTGTGTGTGTGGTTAGCTAGCCATGAATAATCATATTTTCATTCATTGGTTTTCTGTACAGATCTGTGATAGCCCTAGTCCGTCATGATGAGACAGTAATCAACGATGAAGATGAGAGTTCCAACACACCACTTCATCTTGCCGCCATGGCAGGCCATGTACGCGTGGTTGATGCTCTTATTGACGCCGGTGCTGATATCACCGCAAGGAATCAATCGCAATGGACGCCATTGGATTGCTGTGCTGCTAGTGGATATACAAAGACTGCCTTTGTATTGCTAGATAATGATAGTGCAGTTGATCCTACTGATAAGGCTAAAGTAAGTCTTGGATGATGTGATGATCTAACATAAATAGTTAATGCAACTCTATTGATACCATCAATTGTTTTTTATTATCTGACACTGAATCTAAGAAAACAGATGTGGGGTAAAATATAAGTCACAGACCTATCATTTATATCTTCATCTGTAGCATGGTGCACATTTTGACAAATCGAGGCTTTGCTGATTATGAACTGTTTTGTGTGTTTTTAAATTTGTGATTTGTAGCTTCATCAATTAGACTAATATGCAAAAGAAATATATTCGCATGTTATTATTTTCGCGGTAGCTGTGTTGAGCGCGAAAAGCGTGAACATAAATGTAGCGTATACATTTCCACTTTTACAGTACCTGACATAATTACCAAAAAGTTATTTGTACAAAAAAAACCCACCTTGGTAAACTATAACTTCAGTCAAAAAGGGATGGGGGGGGGGGAAGGTTTCAGTTAATGCCATCTCCTTAAGATGGTGTGGACCCTCAGCATAGTCTCCGTAAAACTGCTGTAACTCCTTCATTATTCATTTAATGTATATAAAAGAATACATTTTCTTGAAGAAAACTGTTCAATGAATCCAACCATGAACATGAAATTGACCATTTTAAAAAAATTATATAAAACATGTTTTTGACCCATTTTAGTTTTTGCAAAGATAACAAAAATATTTTTGTCAAATGTTGTCATACTAGTTTTATTATAATCCTAATACAATTCCCTAGGATGTTTTTTTGTATTTAGAAAATCTTTATTATTTTTGGAAATATTGACCAAAAAGTGCCAAAAATGTGATTTTCATGATTTTGAGGTAAAAATAACAATTGTTGCCACTTTTTGGTCGATAATTCATAAAAATTGACAATGGGTCAATATTTTCAAGCTGATTGTTGTAATGGGTCTATATTGTTGAGGCCTCTATGACAACGGGTCATGTTTTCTTACAATTTGCTTTCATGGATCCATGGATCCATTTTGACCTAATTGCGGCACACCTGTACCAGTTATAAGTCAAGTATGCCCCCCCCCCCCTTCCCCCGGTCTGTGCTAGTTCAAATTAATTTGCAACATGATGAAGCTGACTTATTAGGTACGGTTCTGAACATTCTATAAATGCAGTCATTAGGTGTCATACATTATTGTATAATCGATCATGTTTGATTGTTTTGTTCTTCATCCCTACAGACGACCCCTCTCCATCTTGCAGCCAAGAATGGTCACATAGACATGGTGAAGCTGCTGTTAGAATGGCATGCTGATATCGCACTCAAGGACGTCAGGGGACACAACTGTCTGGATCTAGCCATTGACAATGGCAAAGAGTAAGCTAAAAGTAACACTTTCTCTTTTCAAGTAGGAATTAACTGTACGTAAACAAAACTATTGAAATTTCACCAAATGGCACAATAATTATCCAAATTGTTATATCAGGAAATACAAGAACAATTACTGAATAACTGTCTTTTTTTTTATTAAAAAAGGCTAAAAAGCCATGATTTGTAGCTCAATATAATGTTCTTATTTGGGTCTTACAGAGCTGTAGGTGAAGTCTTAACCCTAACTCCCTGGTGTGTTTTGGGGAATAAAACTATCAGGGTAGAAAAACATGTCAGAATTGGGGGGGGGGGGGGGGAGGGGGGAATCAGGCTGCGCCAGCGGCCTGGCCTGTATGGAAGTCTGGCACCTAACTGATTGCACCTCCGGAGTTGTCTTGAAAATGTAAACATTTTCTTCGCCATTTGATATTTCGCTTGATCGTGCCACAAGATAGTGTAGTATTGTGCAGTGGTAGTGATGTGTAGTGTTGGGAAAGGTTAAGGGGTTAACCCTTTGAACACTCTCACCCTTGAGTAAACGGTAGCCCCACCCTTTCACCCCTGCCGATATATCCCTCCATAGGGCATAAGGTCACTGTCTGTATTGTTCCCATTTACTATTACCACCAGTACTAGCACTTTTTTAGCAGCACTATGCATGCTTACCATATCTTGTTCATCCTTATTACTATAGTCAGAATCATATATATCCTCCGTAACAGAGTCTATGACCCTTGCTAAAACATCTGCTGCTGTTAGCGCCATTGAAAAATCTGAAAATCTGACCGAAATTGATGAAATAACTCCAAAGTTATCAGCACAGATTGACTTCAACGCAATGTCACGATCTCATATACAAAGCTATGAGCTGCCCGTAGCCTGCAGACCACTTTCCAGGTCAAAGGGCGATGGGGAATCCCCCAAAGTGTATAAACAATGCGCACATGTCTATTAGCACCTCAAGGGGTCGCCCGTGTGTGTGATCAAGCTAAAAAAAGCACCAAAAGCGGCCGCCCGTGTTCAAAGGGTTAATATCCAATAATAAGTTATTTAGGGATTAAATCATGTTTCAGCGTATTTGTATTATCTGCATGGTTGCCCGAGTGATAGAAACACAAACTCGAAAGAACGGAAGTTGTAGAAACATGTTTTAATACCTTTCAAAAATGACCATGGATTTGTACGCCATTTCATAGTTCGACAAATAAGAACATATTTTACTTAACTTCATTTTTAACAATTTCATTGAAACCTTATCACTGAAATGACCAAATTGAAATAACAATCAAGTCCCTTTTAGTTTCAAAAGTTGATGTAAACAGTGATCATCCCAAAACAACACACACTCGGCTGCAATCACGATTGCTGCGATCGCGTATCGCATAAACACATTATCTGTGTGGTGCAGCTCGATCAGCGTGCTGGTTTCCATAGCAGCGTGGTTTATCTCAAATTAACAACGCTTTTCTACTGTTACTTAAGGTATGGAGAGTTGTTGAATAAAAGTGATTAAATTATGTTGTTAGAAGCCATGTCTGTTAATTGTTTAATCCTGTTTATGTATTTCCTGTTCTGTCTTACAGAGCTGTTGCTGAAGCCATAATAGCATGTGATAAGTGGTTGGAAGCCATGATGTCCGTAAGCTATGACCCAGTCACCAAGTGGCGTGTGACACCCATGCGTAAACTCATCATCAAGATGCCAGGTAATGTAAAACTTGAATAAATCAGAATTGACCTTGATTTTGTCAATCCTAATTAGAGGTTAATTTCACTTTAGTACCGATGAATTTCCTGAGGGGCTATGTCCCTCAGGAAATTCCGAGGGCTGAAGTTAAGTGTTATGAATTTTTCACAGACCTACCTAAATCAACTGATCAAAGTCATTAACCTCATTCATAAACGTAATATAATGAATTTGTTTTTGAAAAAACACATAGTTTGTTTAAAAGCATCACAAAAATATTATCGTTTTTCATCATAATGTTCAATGGAGCGCTTGGTCATTTTGTCAAAACGTGCACTACACAGAACTCATTGATGCATGTAATTTTGACTATTTACACATACAGATGCCAATAATGTTTGTGTGTTGGTCATATTATTGTTTTTCAATTACCCAGCGCCTGTGGGTAATTGATCCACATGTATTGCATTAATGATTGGGGCATATCTGACATACATATTCATGAGGTTATGAATTGGATTATAATACACAATTAATTACCTTTATAAGTCATACCAATTGAGTAGAAATGTTAGTATATTTACACTCATGTACAAAGCAGGGTCGGTCGGCCGGGCATGTTTTTTTTCTACACAATTTTTGTAACAAAATGTGCACACACAAAAAAATCACATTTATCAATTATTTATCAATTAAAAATTTCAAGAATTTGCAGAAAAATATGATTTAAAAAAAAAAATATGGGTGTTCGGGTCCACAAGTCCCCTAATGGACACCATTGCGTCTATGCATGTGCTACTACTGCTCTCCAGTTTCTACACTAGCTGTGACATATAAGAACTTGATTGAAATAGTGTGTGATTTATTTTTACAGAGGTAGCAGAGCAAGTCTTCCATCGATGTCTGACTGAGAATGATTTGCCACGTAACCATCCAGACTACTGTATCACATTTGACTATGAACTACTGGATGATGTCTTCTCATCATGGGATGATAGTACCCCAGGTAAGGTGTGGGGTGAGGAGGGAGGGAGGGAGTAGGGTGATAGAGCAAGTATTCCATCAATGTCTTACTGAGAATGATTTGCCACGTAACCATCCAGACTACTGTATCACATTTGACTATGAACTACTGGATGATGTCTTCTCATCATGGGATGATAGTACCCCAGTTAAGGTGTGGGGTGAGGAGGGAGGGAGGGAGTAGGGTGATAGAGCAAGTATTCCATCAATGTCTTACTGAGAATGATTTGCCACGTAACCATCCGGACTACTGCATCACATTTGACTATGAACTACTGGATGACGTGTTCTCATCATGGGATGATAGTACCCCAGGTAAAGTGTGGGGTGAGGAGGGAGGGAGGGAAGGAGTGGCGTGTGGTGGGTGGCAGTGTTTATATAATTGAGGGTGTGTGGTGAGATGGAAGTGGCTGGACTGGTTTTAGTATGGGGGTGGGTTGTACATGTATATATACAAGGGTGTAGTTGTTAGAAGCTGCAAACATCCTAATTGCACAATATTTGATAAGTACTCTGAGTAAGGTGTGAGGTGGTGTTTAGGTGGGAGGCAGTGGGGTGAAATGGAGGGGGAAAAGGCTGTAGTAGAAAGCCTGGGTAAGCACTCAAAGTTTTAAAGTGCTGCTCATACTTGTTTATCAACCTTTTAACCAAATCCTAAATGTGATGCAGCACATGCCGCTGAAGCCATAATTGTGTGTGATAAGTGGTTGGAAGCCAAGATGTCCGTAAGCTATGACCCAGTCACCAAGTGGCGTGTGACGCCAGCAAAAAGAAAATTGACCTAAACATTTACTAATTTTCGGGGGGAAATGAATCCATATTATATTTACCAGAGACCCATTATTTTCCTACAGATTTGGCTAAAATGTCTGAAAAACAGCAAATTAATTTAAAGGATTTTAGACCCATGCATTTACCATAACTGTCTATGAAAAGGGGTCATTTATTTACCAGAGGGGTGAAAAATGGGACTCTATTTGGCGGCACATCCCGTGTCCACTTATCCACTATGTACCCCCCCCCACCCGAGTATGATTTGTCCATCGTAGCACATCAAATGAACCAATCATAATTGACTACGATTTACTTACATTATTTCTATTTAGATGATATGTCCTCCACCTCCTCATCCGGTTCCGATGACAAGGATCCGTACTTGGAGAATGGACACTTAACATCTAGTGCCACGACTTACACAGACAGTTCAGAAGTCATCAAAAAGAACCACCCTCTTCTGATAATGGTATGTTATAAGACTAATCCTTAACACTTTCCACGTGGCTATTAGTTTTACCATGTACAAAACAACATTTTAAGATACCTTTCCCAACTTTTTTTAAGGTATGTACATGTATACATATACCAATGTTTTAAATCTCCTTAAGTATAATGAATCAAGAAGTACATTATCGAAAGTATTTGGGCTTTTCAACCTCCAAAGATGTTAATATTTCTATAAACATATACTTCTTATGAAGGTGAGGATGATATACACTGAATGATCTGCTTTGAATTATTCAACAAGTATTTATTTGATTTTGTTTAAATACAAAATAATAGTTACTTATTATGATAATAATCCAGACGTCATTCAAAATGTAAATCGAGACCTTATTTTCATGCATTGCTTTAAAATGACACCTGACTAGATACATTAATATTAGGCAGAAATTCCTGTTTATTTTAATCCCCCCCCCCCCCCCCAATATCTTAAAGGCAAACTGCAGACAAAAGCCTCCTTTTGAAGTGACTGATCGCATATGTGACGCGATCAAGAGGAATGAGTCGGATGTCGGGGAATCCCAAATTGAGATATGGCCAATTCAAAATGGCGGCTTACATAAGTTTTGATGGAAATTCATGTATACAATTTGACATAACTTTGGAACAAAACGTCGTATCGACATGGGGTTTTCAGTTTCTGAAAGCTCTAGGTGTCTTCTCATTTTCAACCAGGGTCGACATCCGACTCATTCCTCTTGATCGCGTCACATATGTGTACTGCCGCGGTAAAAAGGTGCAGTTGTCGGTAAAATGCATATTGAGATATGATGGAATTAGGCATGGAAAAGCAAAGAAAATAAACACAATTTTACCGTAACTTTTCTTCATAAAATCAGAATACTGTATCCAATCTTAACCACAAATGTGTCATTTTGAAGCATTCAAAAAGCTTGTTGGTATTAAGATTTCAACTTTTTTCTTGGAGAGACAACTGCATCCTTTTGCTGCGGTTGTACACATTATGTCTATCTTCCTTTTAACCAGGTGAATGAGAAACACGAGGACCTCCTAGCTCATCCTCTAGTGACCAGTCTACTCCAGCACAAATGGGCCAGCTATGGAAGACTCTTCTACTACCTATCCCTATCCTTGTACACATTATGTCTATCTTCCTTTTAACCAGGTGAATGAGAAACAAGAGGACCTCCTAGCTCATCCTCTAGTGACCAGTCTACTCCAGCACAAATGGGCCAGCTATGGAAGACTCTTCTACTACCTATCCCTATCCTTGTACACATTATGTCTATCTTCCTTTTAACCAGGTGAATGAGAAACAAGAGGACCTCCTAGCTCATCCTCTAGTGACCAGTCTACTCCAGCACAAATGGGCCAGCTATGGAAGACTCTTCTACTACCTATCCCTATCCTTGTACACATTATGTCTATCTTCCTTTTAACCAGGTGAATGAGAAACAAGAGGACCTACTAGCTCATCCTCTAGTGACCAGTCTACTCCAGCACAAATGGGCCAGCTATGGAAGACTCTTCTACTACCTATCCCTATCCTTGTACACGTTATGTCTATCTTCCTTTTAACCAGGTGAATGAGAAACAAGAGGACCTCCTAGCTCATCCTCTAGTGACCAGTCTACTCCAGCACAAATGGGCCAGCTATGGAAGACTCTTCTACTACCTATCCCTATCCTTGTACACATTATGTCTATCTTCCTTTTAACCAGGTGAATGAGAAACAAGAGGACCTCCTAGCTCATCCTCTAGTGACCAGTCTACTCCAGCACAAATGAGCCAGCTATGGAAGACTCTTCTACTACCTATCCCTATCCTTGTACACATTATGTCTATCTTCCTTTTAACCAGGTGAATGAGAAACAAGAGGACCTCCTAGCTCATCCTCTAGTGACCAGTCTACTCCAGCACAAATGGGCCAGCTATGGAAGACTCTTCTACTACCTATCCCTATCCTTGTACACATTATGTCTATCTTCCTTTTAACCAGGTGAATGAGAAACAAGAGGACCTCCTAGCTCATCCTCTAGTGACCAGTCTACTCCAGCACAAATGGGCCAGCTATGGAAGACTCTTCTACTACCTATCCCTATCCTTGTACACATTATGTCTATCTTCCTTTTAACCAGGTGAATGAGAAACAAGAGGACCTACTAGCTCATCCTCTAGTGACCAGTCTACTCCAGCACAAATGGGCCAGCTATGGAAGACTGTTCTACTACCTATCCCTATCCTTGTACACATTATGTCTATCTTCCTTTTAACCAGGTGAATGAGAAACAAGAGGACCTCCTAGCTCATCCTCTAGTGACCAGTCTACTCCAGCACAAATGGGCCAGCTATGGAAGACTCTTCTACTACCTATCCCTATCCTTGTACACATTATGTCTATCTTCCTTTTAACCAGGTGAATGAGAAACAAGAGGACCTCCTAGCTCATCCTCTAGTGACCAGTCTACTCCAGCACAAATGGGCCAGCTATGGAAGACTCTTCTACTACCTATCCCTATCCTTGTACACATTATGTCTATCTTCCTTTTAACCAGGTGAATGAGAAACAAGAGGACCTCCTAGCTCATCCTCTAGTGACCAGTCTACTCCAGCACAAATGGGCCAGCTATGGAAGACTCTTCTACTACCTATCCCTATCCTTGTACACATTATGTCTATCTTCCTTTTAACCAGGTGAATGAGAAACAAGAGGACCTCCTAGCTCATCCTCTAGTGACCAGTCTACTCCAGCACAAATGGGCCAGCTATGGAAGACTCTTCTACTACCTATCCCTATCCTTGTACACATTATGTCTATCTTCCTTTTAACCAGGTGAATGAGAAACAAGAGGACCTCCTAGCTCATCCTCTAGTGACCAGTCTACTCCAGCACAAATGGGCCAGCTATGGAAGACTCTTCTACTACCTATCCCCATCCTTGTACACATTATGTCTATCTTCCTTTTAACCAGGTGAATGAGAAACAAGAGGACCTCCTAGCCCATCCTCTAGTGACCAGTCTACTCCAGCACAAATGGGCCAGCTATGGAAGACTCTTCTACTACCTATCCCTATCCTTCTATCTGGTGTTCTTGATGTTCCTGACAGGCTACATCATCACCAATCCTCCCAGCTTCTACATCAAGGATATCATGTCCAACGGCACGGTGATATGGAGGGCGGATGGCAAAGAGAGATGGGAGGACGGCTTCAACGATATTACGCATTTTATATTCGGCGAGATTGGACCGGTTATCATCATCGCCTTGTCATGTATCAACTTGTTCAGAGAGGTAGGTTACTCTGTCAGTGCGTGCGGTATTTAATGTTGGCCAGCTGATGGACTACAGCACTTATCAACCTGGCCACAGTCAGGCACACTAGGACGTCACTAGGAAACTCATAAGTTAACAAAAAGTACAGATTTTGTCATAAAATGAACTAGAAATTATAATTTCTTAACTTTTCTGCAACATTTGTTAAACCATCTACTCTGCCTGGTATGGGAATACAAAGGTTAAATTGGTCTGATTTCTTAACTTTTTAGGAACTAATTCTTAAATGAAGTAGTAAGCCAGTAATGCATCAATCTGTCAAAGGCGTATTACTTAAAATGAACTAGAAATGATCATTTCTTAACTTTTCTTAAACATTTTGTTAAACCGTCTTCTCTGCGTGGTATGGGAATACAAAGGTCAAATTGGTCTGCATTTCTGAACTTTTGGCACAGACTACAGTCTGTGATATAGGTTGGTTTCATAATGGGGAGTCTGTTTTCAGACTATACACCCTGACTGAAAAATATTTGTTTGTTTGTTTGTTTGTTTGTTTAATTGTTGCTTTTCTTGACGAAAGTGGTAAAAATAGAAATAATGTGTTAATGTTCATTTGGTTTCCCGATCGAAAGAATGAAATCCATAGGATAATAACAAAGTTAGCTTAAAAGAAAATCACATTTTATCCAGTTATTTATAAATTTTCAACTTGCATTTTGCCATTTTCCAACCACGGACAGTCTAAATTTCCCTGTTTTAACGAACATTACCAAAAATGTATTGGGGCTTGGTTCAATTGATGGTATGCTGCTATGTTTAGCTAAAAAAAACCGTTTAAAAGGTGATAGAGTTACGCAACCTGCCGTTAAGTTATCTCTTGGACTTTTTAAAGAAACATGACAAAAGGTAGCTTATTATTATACCCATTGAAGTACATAGTAATTCAACATTTTGGTGTAAAACTTGCTATTATTTTTGCTTTTTGCAAAACATGCACATGGAAACCTTACATGGTCTTTAATGAAATTCCACTCAACCATAATGTGAGGGACACACAAGTTTCTTTAAGTTTTAAGAAACTCATTATTAGCTATGATTGTAGGACGCGCATTTCGATTAACTATGATCAAATTTATTTGATCTTTTCGTTAATCTCATCAGCTACATTTTGCTGTGCTTGATTTTAAATAATTGCCCAATTTAGGCTGATAACCAATGCAAGCCACGAATGAGAGGAGAAATATGGTGTTACTTACGATAATGTCTGTGGCATTGTGGTAACATTTGTGACATTGTTTCCTCATTCATGCAAGTGAAAAGTAATTTTAAAATTTTTCCTCATCAAAATATTTCCTGAATACTTTGAATTTTTAGATACATTATCACCAACATTCAACAACAAGTGCATTAAACAATCAAGTAATGCCATATTCAATTAAAATGTAAGAAAACAACAAACACAATTTTAACAACACACAGGATCGAATTCACCATCTGAATATTAAATTAGCATGTAATAGCGGACCATCTACTATATTGATATCAGGATATTATGTGGTATCATTCCAGTATACCCAGAGCATAGACAGGTTAACCTCAAAGGTGAACCATTGCCATGGTTACTGCCCTACTTTGATGAAATCTTAACTCAATATTGACTATAATTCATGACATGAAAATTGACCTTCCAATCACAGTAGTGAGTTCATTTTTGTTCATTTTTGATTCATAAAAGTCAAACTTATGACAAAACCTATAGTATTCCCAGAGCAAAGCGAGGTTAACCTCAGAGGTGAACCAGTGCCATGGTTACTGCCCTACTTGTAAGTGAAGTATACCAGTGGGTATACAAATCTTAACTCAATATTGACTAATTCTTGACATGAAAATTGACCTTCCAAATCCCAGTAGGAGTTCATTTTTGTTCATTTCTTATTCATAAAATTTAAACTTATGACAGAATCTTAACTTTGTGTTAACTTATGAGTTTCCTAGTGGACGCACTCCGATAATCTCACTGCGCGTGTTTGCAAAAACTAAAAAAATTGGTAGGACAAAGCTTGCGTGTTGCGCACCATGGTTGTCTGTTTGACCATTTTGAGGTAGGTTGACAAACCAGTTGAATTGAATCCACTTTTTAAAAATTTAAAAGCTAAACATTTTGATGAAAAAAAGAAGAACAAAACACTCCTTGAGAAGTGTCCTTAGATGTGTAATTTCGGCATTTTTTACCAAAAACGGATTTTGTTACGGTGTCCGAAAAATGTTGAACCAAAAAGGTGATTTATAGTCAAAATTCAAAATAAAAGCATTTTTTAGTGAAACTTGATACCAAAAATGGATTCTCTGATTCATTTCCTTTCCAAAAATGTATACTTTTATGTACATCACATTAATAGTTCAAAAGTTACAACGCTTGATTAATTTCAGTATTAAGGTTAACAAGGGCAAGATTTTTGATACTAAGATATCATTTTTGAAAAAATGGAGATGAGGCCTTGTGTTTCTGAGCCTTCGAAATGTTTGCCACCCAAAGATTCTCAGGTCCAGAAAGACTTCCTCAAAAACTAAAAAGCAACACCCATTGGAGTTAAATCCAAATTCAGATTTACACACACATCCAAATGGAACACAAAATATTAAAACTCATTTTTCTCAGAATATCCTATTTTTGAGTTACATCTTTTTGGTTGTCGACCCTCGATAAAGTCCTTCAATTTTAATGTTAACTCTATGCTTTTGTCTCCATGAATTGTATCTACAGTTAATCCAGATATACCATCAGAAATGGAACTATCTGGGTTTGGTCAATCTACTGGAATGGTCCATCTATGTGTTGGCTATACTACTGTCACTACCTATTAGTGAAAAGACATATTTTTCAGGGAATATTGTTATCAGAGAGGTAAGAAGAAAATGAAGTTTTTACTTCCCATGCGCAGTTTTTCTAATTAAGTATAACCCTAACCCATTTGGGTGGTTTGGAGCAATAAAGCTCACAGGGGAGAAACATGTGACATATAATGACACAAAAAATGGGGTGTGCTGCACCAGGGGATCGAACGTGGGCCGCTGCGGCCGGAGTCAAGGTGATCGTGCAACACACTGCAAGAGTCACGCTCCCAAAAATAACTTTTCCGAGCCTATTTATACCTTTGCATGATTGCGCAATAAGACTGGGGAATGGGGGGTGGGGGGGGGGGGGGGGGGGGTCCACACCAGTATTATGTTGGATTTGATCAGATTTGGCATGGTTAGAGTTAATATGAAGAACAAAATTGTATTGTTTATTTATATAAAATGGTATCAAATTCCACTATTTTATTAAACATTTTATCTTACCCAATTAATAAAAAAGTAAAATATGTAGCACTAATTAAGCCTAAATTGCTTTATTGCTAACTGCCTAAATGCCCATTTATTGAATTGAATCAATATTGGTGCCCATATGTTTACATGTTATGTATTGTAAAGTTCATCCTTGTGGTGCCGTTTTCTATTGTGTATGTTGTATGTTTCAATAATTTACCCGTGTAATTACAGCAACCCGGCTTATGCTTCAGATTTTGTGATATTGCATATTTGTGCTGTTTTCAAATTTTCTGCCGCAGTCTAATAATCAAATTAATTATTTTGACTGTGAGGTGTATTGTTAAATCTTTCGGTAAATCCTTAATAATATTATTTAACTGATATTTTAGTCATATTTAATTTGATATTTCCCCATTACCTACAACAATTTTTATGATTATCTACAGCGTGTGGTAAGTGCATTCGGAGATTGACAAAGCCAAAAGTTTGATTGATTAGAATAGTGTGTGAGCCATAATTTGAATCAAAATTATTCACAATTTGCAATTCATGAATGCTTGAAATGTCACTGTATAGCGGATCGTTGTAGGGAAGTTTAGTTATATGAATGGGACATGAGCATTTTTGGATCATTTACATTTGCCCCAGTCAACTGAATATAATAACCCAAACAAGCATTTCAGTTGCCAGGCCGGGCTGGTTGCCACTGATTTTTCAGTGTCTAGAATCATGATATATTGCTTGCAGACCAAATAACAAATGTCAATTTCAGTTGCTAAATGACCGGGCTGGTTGCCACTGATTTTTCAGTGTCTAAAATCATGATATATTGCTTGCAGACCAAATAACAAATGTCAATTTCAGTTGCTAAATGACCGGGCTGGTTGCCACTGATTTTTCAGTGTCTAAAATCATGATATATTGCTTGCAGACCAAATAACAAATGTCAATTTCAGTTGCTAAGGAGATACCATACGTAGTGATTGGTTGACACAACCGGTGATAAAATCTTGGGCGCAACTGCGTAATGCAACATACATTCTAGACTAGATACAAATCTTGATTAGATAGTGTTACGCTTTATTCCGTCGTGGACTTG
The DNA here is from genome assembly GCA_035610835.1 of Ophiura sarsii. Taxonomy (NCBI): domain Eukaryota; kingdom Metazoa; phylum Echinodermata; class Ophiuroidea; order Amphilepidida; family Ophiuridae; genus Ophiura; species Ophiura sarsii. The sequence continues at coordinate 39,551,285 of CM069446.1, forward strand.
ATTAAGTCTAGCATCGTTTCCATGAATGTATGTTGGATTCAAGAGTCGCCCCAAATCTAGTTATTGCAAATCTTCTGCTTGTAATCAAAAGTGATGTACCTTATTCTTCCAAGCATCAGTGTCAATTTTAGTTTCAAGTGTATCACCAGTTTGTTGTGTAATTGGTTTTCACGCTATTTCACATCATATGAGTTATACCTGACAGATCACAGCAGTATCAATGATTGAGTTTCATAAATTCATGGTTTCAAAATGGTTCTAATAAACAGCATTTTTTTTTTTTTTTTCATTCCAAAATTTTGTAATTTTCATCATGACCCTAACTCTACTACACCACACGGCAACTGTGCGGAAAAAATGTTTTTATAACCCGGCGTGCAGGTTTTTGGGGTACAAAACGGACCCAGGCTATATCATGAGGCGAATATACTCGCCGAGTGTCGACTGGCAGCGGTGGTGTAGTGGCTAGGATCTGGGTTGGGGTGCTGGAGGTCCGTGGTTCAAATCCGGGGGGGGGGGGGTCAGGGTGACCTTTCTGGTGAATTTTGGGTGTCGGAAAAGAAATCTGTTGCCGTGTGGTGATCTCGAGTTAGGGTTATTATCCAAAAAGTTTCGGTGATTTTTCAACGAGCACTTGTGATAACACTCAAATAAAAATCGCACAATAATTGTATCCGCTATACAGTGTAGCATTTTATAAGATTTTTGCACAGGTTGCTGTTTGCTGTTATGTTTGCTACTAACAAAATAGATTGTAAATTAACCAATGCTTTGATTTATTCCATGCAGACATATGTTGTGTGATGTGTATGTTGTAAAAAAGCTATACTCTGTTCATCTGTCTTTATGCAGTGATCACAAGAGTGAATTCTAGACCAGAGAGCACAGGTTGTGGAGTTTGTGTCTTTCATGACATGAGTATACACCAGTGCACTAGAATCATACGGCCTATATAATAAACTGATTTGATGAACAGAGTAAAAGCCTTGTTATTTTGTTGTTTGTTGCCTCACTAAGGCCAAACAAAATTAATACTTTGTCTCAGCGGTCCGCGCGCTTTGCTTTTAAAATGGGGTTTGGCGCGTAGCGCTACACACGGTAGACTTTTTTGTTGTTGATTTGTTGAATTTTTAGATTTGTTGATTTCTTTTGTTCATTTTTAATTTTATTTTTATTTAAAAAAAAAAAAAACTTGTAAGTTTAGGTGATACTTGGCAACCTTGTGACTGAGAACACACATTCAACTAACTTTTTGAATTTAAGAGATACAGAGAACACAAGCATACAATGTGCATTGATTATATCTGATTACTTTTATTAAAATGACAAAAGCATAATTATTGACTTTATTTTGATTTTTATAAAAATTTAAAAAAATCGCATAGGACATAGCTTATTTTGGTAAATTTAAAATTAAAAAAAAATCGCATAGCACATAGCTTTTTAGCCAAAAGGCGCTGAGACAAAGTGTTGTTTTTTGGCCTAATACTCTATTTGAATGTTTCATAAATGTGACCAGTCACATCGAAAGGGGGCTTTTAATTGTTAGCAGTATGCATTTGAAGATACTGATGAAGTGAAGCATGAAAAAACAAGAGAAATAAAAAGGATATGTTTACCAATTGTATCAAGAGAGGGAGGTATCACTTACACCGTTAGGTCCACTATGACCAGCCAGATCCTCTGGGAATTTCTCTAGGTTGAGATTTCTCCTTCTTAATTCTATTTCATCTGTCACCAAATGTACATGGTGTAAGCTAGTTCACCCTGAGTGAACTAGCCAGATGGCGGACCTTTGCGTTTAAGCTTGTAAATTACACTTCTGCATGAAAGTAAAATGTCAGTTTTCAAATTGAACGAATAGAGCTCCCTTTTCATATGACTATAGTTTGATCAGTTCTAAATTGGCGAGAAAAAAAGAAGTTTTTTTTATCTCTCCGCGTGCAAAAGTAATACAAATGTATGCGCGTAATTATTTGCCATATGCACATGATTTTGGTCGCATGCATGCGTCACTCATATGATGCACAGTGCGCTTGTTGCCTTCATCGCCCCTGTGTCCTTCTGTATTCATTTGCTGCTGTAAGAAGGCTTCGCCAATTGGTAACTGATCAAACTATAGACACACATTGTTTGCAGAGGATTTGATCATAATTAATAACATTTTTCTCATTAAAAATTCTCATTCTAAGATTGTTGTGATTGTGTGACCATTTTGACAGAAAACACATGGGTGATATCCAGTTCCCATTCCTGTTCATGTTGACCAACTTTTACACAGCTTTGGAAACACCCTAGCTACGCTCTTTATGTGGAGCACAAGCATATTATACTTGGTATAGTTTTTATGCTAGCACCAATATTGACAAGCATACAAACACCTAATTTGGACACCACACTAGTTATTTTGATGCAGAAAGATAATCAAAATTTGCTTTCAGTAGCTGGTGAAAATTTAGAAAAAACACTTTGAAGATTGAGTCATGTCAGAATTTTTTTTTTTTTCTTCTTCTTTCTTCTAACTCGCACCAATTAACTAATGTGCGCGGGAGCTTTGAGACAAAATATATATTTTTATATAGCCTTACCAGCTGTAATTTACATCTCAAAACACATTTACAAGAGTAGAAACTGGATATTATCACCAATACATACATGCATATCTATCAGCATGTACATCAATATTTCATCCATTTTGTTTATGGCATCAAGCTTTGATATCACTTTTTCATTCATGCTGGCGACTTCCATTGGATGGCTATGGTAGCTCTCCAAGTGCCTGAATCTCTCATATTGAAAAGCAGCTTGAAAGGATGATTGTGTACTGGTGCCATTTTATATTGTTTAAGGGAAATATTTGAAATATGTCGGTCACAAAAAAACAAAACAATTCACAGTATAATTTACTTTTAAAGCCAAATTTAGTTTGCCAGATATACACTTTAAAATCGTCAAGAATCTGTTCCAAGTGGTCAGTTTGATTTAGCACCAATAAACCTGCTTAATCTACCTCAGTGTAAAAGCTTTCATATAAGAACAAACAAAGTCTTAGGTCAGAAATCATTCAGTATAACTGGTCCTCAGTCATGGAACAATCTCCCTTGTACTATAAGAGGAACTGACAACATCTCTCAGTTCCATTTGAATCTTAAGACTCACCTTTTTCCATGCTTATATGAGTTCTGTGTCGCATGCGCTATGATCTAGATGGAATAGCGCCTTATAAATATTAATTGTTATGCAGGCCTCAAATTAATCGATAATTGTTATGCAGGCCTCAAATTAATCGAAGGCATCCGATGCCCCACCTAGTTGCCTAGATGCCCTCCATTTCTGGCTATTTTCACTCCATTCAAAAGTACATAATTGCCTTGGTGCCCTTTTCAAATTGCCTTGAATTGCTTGCCCTGTTCATTTCTTTTCATTTCTTAATTTGAGGCCTGTTGTTATGTTATTGCTATAAGCTTTTTGATTTCAGTGTGTATTTTCTTAATTGATCACTTTAAACTTGAACTGTATAATTGTTACATAGATTTTAAAAAGCTGCATATCATGGTGTTGAATTTGGTAGATGACCGCAAAGAATGTATCCACATAATTGAAGCCTTAATATATATTTTCTAGTCACTTTGCAAAATGCCAGAAGTCCATTTTGTGATAGATCGAGGCAATGTTCACCAAATTGGAAGACCATGTTGTAATGTAAAGCTGACTAGCATTTAGTAGTGAGTGTCTAAATTTAGTGGTCTCACAATGCACACATTTTAATGTCTATTTTCAAATTTAGATCCTTCCTGAATCTCAATACAAACAGGGATGTAAATCTTTCACAAATGTGACCATTCACAACAAATGGGATGTATATAGTCGGCAAAAACATATTTTGAGATATTGAACATGCAGATAAGCGTTACAGTGATATATGACATTTCCATATTGATTGTTACTTAAGTTGTACAAAATCAATAAATCTAATGAAAAGTCCTTTGTTTCCCATTTTTGATTAAAATGTTCATTGGGCCATATCTCAAAACATGCTCTGCCAACTTTACGGCCCATTTGTGCTGGTTGGTCACAAATTTCTGGAAATCTGGAATTGTAAAATAATCACATAAATTTAGAGCAGAACTCAAAAGATTCGTTAAAACAAAGATTGTTCGAACCCATGAAGGTATACTCCAGAATCAATAAATGCATCATGTGTCATACCCTCAAAATGTTTGATTGAGATATACGCATTCAGAAAGAAGACAAAATGTTACAGATTAATGTCCTTGTTGAAAGTACACATTTTACTGATAAGATTTATCCATGCATATGCTGCATGAATGATGGACCAACATAAAGCCCCAAAAAAGAAAGTCTGTCTCTGTCTCACATACATTTAGGAAAATAGCTATGCGATATGCGTTTAAAAATATAATAGAAACAATAGCTATGCTAAATGCAGATTTAAAAAAAAAGTGTTTTGGTCCACTTCCCTCCCCTTCAGAATCAATTTGTTTCTGACTTGTGCTCATCGCGTAGGGTTATACGGCAACAGTGACTCCACTGTGTATATGAGACAGATCTTTTTTCTTGTTCTGGGCCTAACATCATACAGCATGTTTCCATTTTCATAAATCTTCAAGTCAAGAATGTACCATATTTCATCTGCTTGACGTCAGTCTCAAACATTCCCGGATTCTCCACCATTTACCATGTCACTCACACATATTTCCTCCCCATAACATTTCCACCACACAGAGTTGGCAGTGGCAGTGTGGGGCCGTAGGTATATTTCTCGCCTGGTTCAATCTCATCATATTCATGCGAAAGTTCCCAGCTCTTGGCATCTATGTTGTCATGTTCACCGGTAAGTTTAGCTAGCCAGATCATTCCTTTCATGGAATCACCTCTTTTCGTGAAAGTCAACAATTCCAGCCATGTAAACTCTTAAGAAAAATTCAGGTATTGTATGAATCACCTATTTGTCGTATATACTGTAAAACCCTTAAAATTTGCGGGCACTTAATTCATGAATAAACAAAAGCCATCATTATCGTGAGGATTTAATTTGGCAATTCCAAAATTTGACTCTGATTTTAAGCTTTTAGCATAGTTTATTTCAAGGTCCTCACAAAATGCACAACATTAAATACCTCGTGAAATTAAGTGATGTTACAGTATAATGTTATTTGTTCATACTGTGTTTCAATGGAAAGTGTGTAAATTCATCTTTCCACAAACACCACTTGTGTCAGGACTCAGCCCACAGGATGTGGATGTGGGAAGTTTTAATCTCAATGTGCCAAAATGTCCATTATTTGGTGCTCAAAAGAACAAATTTGTTGATAGAACATCTTCCTATACTCTAATTATCAAAGCTCAACTTCACTGATCAAATGACAGAGTTGTTCTTTTAAACACAGAATAGCGGTGATTTTTTGTCACGTTGAGATTGAAACCTCCCCCTCCCAACGTTTTCAAGTGATTGCTACACATGTGGTATGATTAAAAAGATTACAACACATACATCAGCTCTCCATTGATATGTAACATAATATGAACTTATCACAAGATAGGCGTTTGAAAACAGATTTCCCAACTTTTTTGAGGAGTTTACTTTGGTTGGTATTGTTAGAATGATTTGCCAATGTTTTATGTGATTGATTGCGAATAGGAATGGCAGTGCCAAATAGCAGCAGTGTGCATATTTTTTGCATGGATCAATGTGTGCATATTTTTGCGCAGGATGCCCAGAGTTGGAATATACATCATTATGATGTTAAGTAAGTAACAATTTGAGGGAGAGATGGAGTAAATATTTACTTATTTTCAATTAAAATGTTTTGACGAAGAAATTCCTTTTTTTCTCACATATATGCGGTTTAATCATCCCGGTTGGAAGACTTTATCAGTAAGGCGATTGAAAAACCCTACTGATATAACCCCGCAGAGATAGTCGGTCTGGCTTTTTTTTCCAAAAAAGAATGATGACAAAATGATAGAACAGGTTTTTTCCTCCTGTCGCCTAATGGCTATCACCTTGCTTTTTGTTGCCAATAATCTTGATGTTTGTTTGTAGAAAGTCTCTCATTTATTTTTCAAAAATGAGATTTGGGTTTAAATCTTTTTTCCTTACCTGCAATGCAACATTTTATAAATGGCTATCACCTTGCTTTTTGTTGCCAATAATCTTGATGTTTGTTTGTAGAAAGTCTCTCATTTATTTTTCAAAAATGAGATTTGGGTTTAAATCTTTTTTCCTTACCTGCAATGCAACATTTTATAAATGGCTATCACCTTGCTTTTTGTTGCCAATAATCTTGATGTTTGTTTGTAGAAAGTCTCTCATTTATTTTTCAAAAATGAGATTTGGGTTTAAATCTTTTGTCCTTACCTGCAATGCAACATTTTATAAATGGCTATCACCTTGCTTTTTGTTGCCAATAATCTTGATGTTTGTTTGTAGAAAGTCTCTCATTTATTTTTCAAAAATGAGATTTGGGTTTAAATCTTTTTTCCTTACCTGCAATGCAACATTTTATAAATGGCTATCACCTTGCTTTTTGTTGCCAATAATCTTGATGTTTGTTTGTAGAAAGTCTCTCATTTATTTTTCAAAAATGAGATTTGGGTTTAAATCTTTTGTCCTTACCTGCAATGCAACATTTTATAAATGGCTATCACCTTGCTTTTTGTTGCCAATAATCTTGATGTTTGTTTGTAGAAAGTCTCTCATTTATTTTTCAAAAATGAGATTTGGGTTTAAATCTTTTTTCCTTACCTGCAATGCAACATTTTATAAATGGCTATCACCTTGCTTTTTGTTGGCAATAATCTTGATGTTTGTTTGCAGAAAGTCTCTCATTTATTTTTCAAAAATGAGATTTGGGTTTAAATCTTTTTTCATTACCTGCAATGCAACATTTTATACCCATCTTCAAAATATACAAGTATTCAGACACAATTCTCTATCACAGAGGCTCAACCCCTATGTTGGTTTATGCTGTTTCCTCATTGGCCAAGGGGGAATCTTATTAACGAAAAAGAGAAACACAAAATGAAATAATAAAATAAGACAACAAAGGTGCCTGTGTAATCTGTTTGGTGGTAATTCGCTTCATAAAACAAAACAAAATCAAATTAAAAAAAAAAAAAATCCCACTCTATTTTGAACAAAGTGTATCAACAAGATCTGGATATAGGGTAATGTGTTTCATTCAATTTCCAACAGATATCCTGAAGACTTTCATGCAATTCATGCTGGTGTTCTTCCTCTTTATTGTTGCGTTTGCGTTGGCTTTCTACGCACTGCTCATGAATCAGGTAAGTGTCTATGCCAGTGCTGCACGTTTGCGTTGGCTTTCTACGCACTGCTCATGAATCAGGTAAGTGTCTATGCCAGGGGTTCTCAATGGGCCAAATCCAGCCCTTCAAACATTGATGACTATACTAGAGGGACAGGGGGCATTTGCCCTCCTCCCCTGTCAGAAGGCTTGCTCGCCTGATGCCCTCAAATGAAATGACCAACTCTATGTATATTAATAAAAATAGTCGGTTATGCCCCCTGATCACAGGCTTGTCGTTCTCCCCCCCCCCCCCATGCCCTCCCCCAAAGAAATTGAAGACCCTAAGACCCCGCTGATAATTGGCCCTACAAAAGTCTCCAAACCAAAGAAACACATTAAAAAAATTGGGGCAATTTGGCCCCTGAAAATGTCTTATTCAATATTTGTGTCCCTCAAGTCCCTCAAGCAAAAATAGTTAAGAACCCCTGGTCTATGCAGGGCAGGAAAAATCTTTATTTCCTGGGAAGCAAACAAAATTTCTCGGTAATAAAACTATATACTTCTTCATTTGAAAAAGCATAAATTTCCCACCAGACACCCAAGTTTCCTGGGAATGACATTATTGCCCTCCATTTCTTATGTATTTCTTTATTTCTTTAAAAAAAGCTGAATTTTCCACCAAATACCCAGATTTCTCAGAAATGTGATTCCCCAATTTTCCATTTTTTTTCCAATCCTATGTCTAATTAAGTTTAGAGGCTTAAAAGGAAGTGTTATCTTTTATTTTCAAAATTATATCAATTTTCACAATTTGTTTCTCCCTCTACAATTTTGATAATTAAACTTAAAACATTTGTTCATTTTTGTTTGGATTGGAATTTTTCCTCACATTTGTTTATTTTTAAAGCATTTATTGAGTAAAAGTATGCTTTACACTCTATTAGTAAACCTTGGCCTTTTGTTGTTGGTTATTATTACCCATCATTCGACCATGTTGACAATCCATAAACCAAAAATGTTAATTGACCCTAACCCCAAAAGGTGTGGTTTTGGGAGAAACACGGGTCAAAAAAGGGGGGAAGTCCGGCTGTGCTGGCGCCAGGAATCACCTGCGTGGAACTTGCCCCTACCTATTGCCACCACAGAGTCAGCTTTGAAAATCTGAAGATTTTCTTCAGCATATGATAACCCTCCTGTTAGTGCCACGAGACTGGGAAGCGCACACCAGCACCTAGTAGTGTAGTAGTTTGTAGTATTATGTAGTACTCACACAGGGATGTAAGGAATAAAAAAAGAATAATAAAACACCCAACTTTATCTGCCCGCACGCTCCTCCTTTTGTTAGGAAGGTGTGAAGGACAACCCAAAAATTTAAATGTATCAATTATTATATTCTTAATATTCTTTTAATCCATGTGTCCGTAGCAACCATTCCACCGGGTGCAGTACGCTCTAATCAAGACATTCGTCATGATGATTGGCGAGTTTGAATTTGACGCCATATTCCACTCACAAACCTACATCGACTATGATGAAGATGTCAATTCAGACCAGTTTTTCTTGGAAGCAACGTACTACGAAGGCGTCTTGTATGCGGTATTTACTGTGTTCCTCGTCATCATGTCAATTCTTATCATGAATTTACTCGTAAGTTTTATAATTACTGAGGAGGAAAATCGTTTCAGTTTTAGATCAAAAAAAGTTATTGTGCAGTCCAGCATGATTCACTTTCATCTCACGACCACTGGTTTCTGTCACCAGTGTCTACTGGTTCCCATTGACATTACATTGCAATGAAAGGTGTAGATGATTGATTACCACCCATCTGATACGTTATTATATATATGATATTGTCCGACCCTTATCCAACATGGCCGCCTACATGGTGTTTAATAAATAATAATAATCCTATATTAATCTGGTGTAATCGTCTATCTATCGAACTGACATGTATCAAGCATTATAAAAGGCACATAATGTTGCTAAACAAGGGTCTTTAAGAAATGCTGGACAGCATAAGAAATCTTCTTTGGTGTCAGATGGTTTATAAGACCATTAGCTCATGTAGTTGAAAAGTATAGTCATACTTTGTAAACCTAACTCTGTGCATTGACATTGTGGATATTCTAGTGATTGACACAACATGTAAGCACAAGTGGCCAGATTCATCTTTGATTGCGTGGATATGTGTGCCAGCACATTGAAATTATCTTTAGCAAATATGTCACCAGTCGCGTCAAAAAGGACATGTTGTCGGCAAATACAGTTTTGAGATAGAGGCCAATATATTTGGTAAGAAAAAAATAGACAAAAATATGCTTCTTCAAACCATATCTTGTGATTACAAAGTCTGATGACCTTCAACATGGTGGCAATTCAAAGCTTAAAATGTGCTCTTTCAAGCCATACCAATAACTGAGATTTGACTCAGGCCTCCAACATGTCTATTTTGATGTGATGCGTCACATATTGGAATGCACTCTGACAGTAAGATGGTGGCAGTATAACATAATTTAACTTGTCACATGAATGCTTCAAAAAATCATAGCTATTATTTAATTAACATTCAAATTAAGGGCTCTTGCCCAAATACAAGTAGAGGAAAGCTTGAGGAAAGAGCAGGGAAAAAAGGATCGCACTTAAGTACTCATTCAGTGAGGTGATAATCACCGATCCTTTGTCACTCCTTTTAAAAATATAGAAAAAAGGATCGCGCTTTCCCCGCTCTTTCCTCTAGCTTTCCTCTGCTTGTGTTTGGGCAAGAGCCCTAAAGTAATCAGTGTTTGAAAGCAAATGAATATATGACTAAGTTGATATTGACATGCCCGTGTAATACTATGATTCTTATAATCACATTTATCTATTCTATTTATTCTCTGTGTCCTGATAAAATCACTTCTTACTTCAAACCCTCTTATTAATCCAGCACCATTTTTTCACACTAAGAATTCAGATTCAATATCTTACTCCTCTCCTGAAATACCTAGCCACATTACCGAAGCCACACCAATCTATAGCTTTATAACCTACCGTTCTAATCCCATCCCTCAAAAAACAGGTTGGTCTGGCTGTAGATGATATCAAAGAAGTACAAGAACAAGCCAAACTACAGAGATTGGCTATGCAGGTAAGCTGTTAATTGTTTCAATTATAAGTTAAGTACAGTACATCCCGGGGGAGGGGGAATGGGCTTAGGCAGCCAGCCGTGTAGGGAGTGTTTTACACACCCAAATATGTAAATACACAGTTTTTACACACCTAGTTTTTGTCCACATCCCACATGGCCTATACTTAGTACACACATCCTTAAATGTACACTCCCAAATTTTTTAATGTACACACATTTACAAACCCACACCTTCAAATCCTGCCTAAGACCTTGGGCGAGGTTACTGAAATGAATGTTGTCGGGTACATTTGGATACATTCATGACCCCTCTCACAGGTCCAGTTTGTCTATTTTGAACTTTTAATTTATTTTATTTTCTATTCAATTGTTTTCAAAACAAATTGGTCATGGAATTTTCTGCGACCCTTGATTTCTTTATGGGAACACCGTTCCCCCTTCCCGAGGATTTTGTAGCCCTGGGTTTGGGATTGTTATGGTTACCACTGCTTAGATATTAAAACACTATAACCAGTCCTTTCACCAGGTTGATTAGGGTATAGAAGTCCAAAAGCCTGACATTTAATTTACTACTAAACCATAAGTCCCATAACCAGGTTGACTTAGCAATGAGGCTACAAAGAGCCTACTAGACCCCATTACTAACCCCTATTATGTAAAATTCCTGTGATCAGGTCGACCTGGCAATGGAAGTACAAGAAGCCCTACCAAAATTCATATGGCGGCGTTCCATAATCAAGAAGAGAACTGTGTATCCCAACCGTAACCAGGGATCCGCAATCTCCAGAGCGTACTACAAGTTCATCGGTACTGAACAACTTGCTGAACAAGCCATTACCAAAGCACTCAATCCACCAAAGGTAGGCATTAGGTCAATCCTGTAATCCTGATTGCTTTTGTCACCTCAAGTTGGGGGTATGGGAGGGGGGAGGCTGACCACAGGGCACTTTCTAGTGATCCCATCATACTATCTTACACTTATAGGGCGACGAAAACCCCCCCCCCCCCCGTTTTTACGGGCCCGACCGACCAATTTTTGTGTTTTTTAGATTGATTTTTTTTTGTCTGTCGAAATTTTTTTTTTTTACAAAGTCCTGATTTTTGCAGATTTTAGGTAAAAAAAAACAACAAAAAAACGCCCGACCGACCGACCTGTCCGTAAAACAGGGTGGTTTTTCCGTCACATCGTCATAATACTATGGACATAATTCCAACAATGTATGCGTACGTGCGTAAAAATGGTCCTGATTGATCAATCGTGACGCGCATGCATTTGAGTTGCTCACACATTTATGATCTAAACGCAGTTTCGCAAACAGCAACAACGCACCCTTGCGTGAAATAGCTTGAATTATGTCCATAGTATTAAGACAGTGACTATAAAGACACACTCAGTCAATGACGACAATGGTCATGATTGGCTGTAGATGTTGAATACCCATTGGTTTCAGTATAACAATGGATTATGATTAAATGATTCCAGAGAATTCATGACATGGTTAGAACTAAATAATTTCAACCTAAAACTACTGGTGTTGGAAAATCAATTCCAGTGTAAGTACCATTTTTTGATTTGATCCGTCATTAACTGTTCGTCGCATTGGATTTTTAACAAAACTTTGTAGCATAATTTAACCTTGAATATTCGTAAATGAGCCCATGTCTGGCATCGTCTGCTCAGTCATTTGGTATAGGGTAGCGCCCTCATATGTCTACAATGGGGTTCTGTACTTTTTATATTGCTTTTCTATATAGTCACTCAAAGACAGATGGAAAGCCCTTTGTTGTGTCGTTTTGCCAATAAATGATGTTGGTATAAACAAATCTAGCCAGAGTGTTATTATTGCACAATTCATGCAGCCTGCCAAATCAGAGGTCAATAAAGGTGATCTTTTAAAGTTTTGGTATGAATTTCAAAATGTTCAGATTTTTTTTAAATATGATTTTCAGAAATATATAACAAAATTAGCTGGTTTGCGTATTTACAACTCTTTGGAGTCATAAAATCTGAGATTCACAATTTCTTAATGTATTATATTATTTAATGGTAAATAATAAATGCTTTGAAATCAGTGAATGCAACTTTAATGCTGTGTGGTGTTTGCATCTGTTTGATCAAAGTTTAAGTAGCAATGTTATGAGCATTGTCCTGAAGTCATGGTTTCATTACTGAAATCTAGTGGTCTTTTTATAAGTTTTACAAACTGTTTGTGTGTAAAAGGACAGGATGACATAAACCGTAAATGTTACATTAAAGACCATTGATTATTTTCACTTTTGTTATATGAGCCTATTTGTCAGGGTTTCTTTTGGGACACCTTTAACTCTTTCTCACATTGTTGTATTATCTATTAATACAATTTTTCATAAAATCAAATCATATTGGACGAATTAATTGAATTACAATATACTGAAATCAAAATTTGAGAAGCATGGGAGTTTTGCTTTACAGATTGTGTTTCCGTTATTTATAAATTCAATATTATATTTCATTCCATTCTAGACTGAACTTGAAGAGGTGGCTGAGCAAACTGAGGCCCTCGTAGCAAACGTATCCAACCTCAAGTATCGTATGAAGGTCATGCGGCAACAGAATGAAAGAATTGAAAGCATGCTGAAGACAATCATGACAGCACAGAATGTAGAATGGGCAGAGGAGGAAAATACAGAGGGTGTTAATGAATAGAGATGAGGGCATGTATAGACATAGACTGGTCCCCACATCCCTCTATATCGCCGCCATATTTGAAAATGGCAGATCATAGCTGTGGAATTCCACAAAATACTGAGGATGTGCATTTGGTTTAATTGAAACTGCAGATTGTCGTATGATCGTAACTCTCTGCCTTGGGGATTAGATCATGCGCCCCATCAGGTGAAACCACCAACCAGCACAGTGTGGCGTGATGGTGCATGAATTAACTCTTTTTATTCACGGAGCGTTTCAGCGTGCTGTATTCGGACTGTTTTTTTGTCAGTCTTCATCTCACATCGAGTACCCATTGTGTAATTAGGGAAGAAGGTTAGGATTCAGACTATTATGAAAACTGTAGAGAATAATAATAATTTTATATATGCATGGTGCTGGGTAATAATAATAGTAAACCTTTATAAAAGAATTGTTCAATTTGTAAGATTTTACACTTTTTTCATGCTCAATATCTCTCAATTTGGTCTTTATTATTGACCCTCAACCTATCCCATTTATCATTAACCCTAACTGCCCTGAAAAGATTTTCGAAGCTAACTCCTTTGAGCACTTAAGGTAGGGGCACCTCTTATATAGATGAATGTTCTCAGTTATTCAGTAGTTTGATAATAAAATGGTAAATAAAACTTGGATGTGAACTAGTGGATTGCGTAATGTACCATCTTGTGACTCTAAACCCTATAACCTTCCTCATCAGCACTACAATACACTACATTACTAGGGTGCTGGTAGCACACGCTTCCCCGCGCGATTGAAAGTTCATTCTATAGACTTTATACACAAAATAAATATATTCACATGTTTTTATTTTTGCGGTAGCTGCTTGGAGAGCGAAAAGAGCGAAATTAATGTAGTGTGAAAATGTCCACGTTTACAGACAGTATCATATGCTGAAGAAAATGTTAGATTTTAGACCCTGAGTCTGTGGCACGAACAGATAGAAATTCCACACAGGCGACCGACTTTCAATAACACCCTTAATTTCTCCCCTGATAGTATTATTCCTAAAATCACATCTTGGGGGTTAGTGTTAAACCTTCTTTTGTGTTCAATAAATGAAAACCCATTCATACAATAATCAAAGTTGTATAAGAAAAACTAGCAGCTTCACTTGTAGGAATCATGATGCAATATTAATTGTAAAAAATAACACAAACAATTTGATAATACATTTTTATTTTGTTAAATTATAGATATATATCACCAAAGAAAACATGGGGATATTATTTCCTAACCCCCTGGGCACTACCTGTCTTTCATACAAGAACTCCCATTGGTCAATTACATGATATAATCATCTTGATCACCAATTACAATTTTGCTTATAAATATTTTTTGCTAATCTTTTTGAAGATTCTGATTGGGGCAATATTTGACTCATCCTACATTTCAACCAATCGGCAGGTAGCTCTTATGGGGTCAAGGCATTGTGATCATGGCCAAAATACAATGATACAATATTATGCAAATTATTATTATTATATTGACACTATTCTTGATGTATCTGTTGATAGGTATATCAATATAATTATTGTAAATATGACTATATCTATAGTGTATTGTATATTAGATTATATTATCAATATTTGAGTCCTGGGTGGTACGTTAAAACTACATATTAAAAATTATACTCTGATACCCACAATATTCTTTGGAGAAAGAAAATAGGTAGATAATGTATGCGCATATATTCCATTATTTGCCATTACATTTGGCTAGAGTAAGATCAGTTTAGTAAGCCACAGCAGACGGATAAATAATTAAAAAAACATTGATCGGTTTATATCTGTGTCTGTGTGGTACAAGAATTGATTGCACTTTATATTAAAATATGTGCATAATTCAAAAGAATGACCAAATCACATTGGAGTTTTTAAATTTTACTAAATTTTGATATTAAACAGACAAAGTGGGGTCACATAGGGGTAAATTGAGGTAATTTAGGCAACACATTTGTAATTTCTAAACAAAAAAGTTTGAAAAAAAAAAATTGTTGTCCTTTTTTTTCTTCAAAAAAACAAAACGCGACTGAGATTTCCCGATATTTACGGTCAGTCAGGAAAAGGCAATCAAACATTTTGTTTTTGGCCTCAGTTTAGTTACCTACAGCAGACGGATAAATATTTAAAATAACATTGATCGGATTTTATCTGTGTGATACAAGCATTGATTGCACTTGATATTGAAATATGTGATGCGATCTGTGAAAACCCGTCGGATGTCGCAAAATGTGAAATAAGGATTATGGGTAAAATAAAAAAAAAATAAAAAAAATAAAAAATAAAACTTTTATTTTTATTTTTTCATATTTTGTTTAGAAAATTAATTTCTAATACTTTATATCATCCCCTTTCATGAAATTTTACCTTCAAAAACTTACTTCAGTCACTTTTCTAATTAGCCTTATAATGTTATACTATTGAACTATGTATCTTTTATGGCCTGTTTTCATGATTTCTTGTTTTGTAGCTTTTTATGACATCACAACCATCATTCACTCATAACTTTTTTTGTAGTGATCGTAGAAAAATGATCAAAACAGTTCTGTAATCAGCACAGATTCAGCTTTCTTATGATATAAATATCTCCAATATGAAAAATACCGACATGTGGCAGGTTTTCACAGATCGCATCACATATGTGCATAATTCTGTTATACCCTTCACACCCATTTCACACTGTTGTAGTTTATACTGTAAAAGACCATTTTTATTTTAATAAATGTTAAAACATTACCTGTGAAGTATTACAGAATTATTCCAAAATAAATATCTATAGTTTGATCAGTTCCAAATTGGCGAAAGCTTCCTTACTAACGTATGAATACAGAAGGGCACAGAAGCGCATGAAGGTATCAAGCACACTTTGCATTATATACGTGTGCCTGTGGCCAAAACCGCGTGCTTGTTGCCATTGTCGCGCGATTACGCTTGGATTAGTTTTGCACGCGGAGAAATAAAAACAAAACAAATCTCGCCAGTTTTGAACTGATCAAACTATAGCTTGTGCGACAGCTTTGTATCCCACTAAAACTATGCACTATTATATAATTGTATACTGTTCTCCAACGAGTTATTTCTGTGCATTTTGAACTCCTGACAATTTCCCATTTGCAGTTACATGTTGGTTTTAGCATTTGTTGTGCTTTGAACGCGCAAACACAATTGCTATATATTGCCAATTTGAAACATTTTGTGGTATATTTGTGTATAAGAATTATCCTAGGTGTACACCTAATTTATGATGTGCCATAACAGCAGAAAAAAATTGTTTCATAATTAGAAGTATATGTCTACTTTTCATGACATTTTGAAATTAACCCTCATCAATAATATATTTGTATATTTTGTAATACCTATGTTTGATATACATATATATATATATTTTATGACTTTGCATAGCACTTTTCTGATTTATTAGAATTATTATTTAAGTAGTTATTATTATGATTAATTATTGGAAGAAAACCATGATATCAGGCACACAAAAAAAGTTTGTTTCCAGTAGCAAGCCTGAAAGCCTGTGGAGATTCACTTGAAATGGTTTTAATAGTTAAATCTGTGCATTTTTGTTTCTCTTATGCTCGCTAAAACGTGATATTCGCAGCGGATTTACACTTTCGTGTTTGCCGTATGTGGCCAATCACCATTTTAACTCTTTACCTGACATAGACGCATTAATGCGTCAAAACGATCTTTTTACGTTTTACCCTATAACTCGTTAACCAAACATCGGAAGTATAACAGTATAACAAACTATACCTTTTTGGAATCCTTGTGCTCAGCCGAACAATTTGGTATGCCTTTTAGTGTAATTGAAGGCATTTGAATTTTTGTGCCCCTGTATGGCGGCCATTTTGGATTTTGGGCTTACGGTATATTTGTCGTGCTGATCATACACAAATCTGGTCTTTGCGCCATAACCGAATAACCCACTACAGCAAATTTGGTATCAAAATGTTCAGAATTATAATGCCCATCTCTTGAAAGCATTTTGAAGGGCTCAAGTAGTATAGTTTTCATACAGGACTACTAAATATTTGTAAAAAAGATGTTACAAAAATTGCATGCTGGGTAACGGTTACCATGGCAACCGCCACGATCGTCCGGTATCGTTGAAATTTTCACAGAAGTGTCCGGCCATTCATAAGCTTTCAGAATATATATAGTTTTACTACCTTACAGAGACTCATATTCAAATTATAAGTTGATATTTACATGCATGTGCAAATTCACAATGTCTTCAAAAATTAATTTGTCAGGGAAAGAGTTAAAACATGTTGGACACAATTTCGACAAAAGATGGCGCCCTAACAATATTTTCCCCTGTTTTTTCTATTTAAAAAATAATATGCGCAAGAATCAAGCGTCTCAGTGAAATGCACACGCACTACAGGAAACAAACTTTTTGTTTTTGTTTTGCCTTATGCAACTATTTTGTTAAATAATCATATTTTGACATTCATTTATCGGATATTTCTTTACTAGTGATCTATATCTGCTTTTGATAATCACTGAGAGCATGTGTGGTCTAGTGGATAGCATGCAGGGTTCATGATACAAAAGTTGTGAGTTCTAGCCCCGCTATAGCCAACATGTTTGTATCCTTGGGCAAGGTTTTTAGTCTCAATTGCCTTGCAGACCCAAGCAAGATTGGGGAGCTCTTAGGGGATATTACAATCTAAGAGCTGATACGTGTCGGTAGCTTAGTAAATGAAGCGAAGTGAGTGTGACGATTTCCTAGTAGCAGCAAAAACCACTGGTTCAGAAAGTCACGTAGAAATGGTGGTTCCGTGCATTGGAAGAGCAATACCTGAGCACATTAAAATGGTTACAGACTCTTTCGTAAAGAGTAGGGGATCATCCCGGTCTGTATCTGTTCACACATCTAACGGACCCCAATGGAAATAAGCTATATAAGCTTATTGGGTTATCCAGGGTCGTAGGACCCAAATGATCTAAAAATCAAAACATTTTGTTTTATATTGATTTTTATTTTAACTGAATGTATCAATAAATGACTCTTCGAGGATAAGAAAATATGTTTACAGCTAGTAGGCACCAGTGGGTTTTGTAATAGCAGGCCCTGATAGGTTTCTTTCTGGCATCTAAAACTGGTCTTGAGGCATGTTGTCAATTTCCGCCTCTAGCTATTTATTACTTCAATGGAAAAATATAAAATAAAATCTCAAATTTTAAAAGAAATATAGGTCATTTGGGCTATTTTTCCTTGGTCTTATTTATAACAACTCAAACGCGACCACAAAACAACAATAACAACTACCTCATTCTACCAACAGAAAATGGTAGCTATGGTAAAAAAACCATCTAATCAATTTTATCTTTTGGAACATGGTGTTTTAGAAATACAATTTGTTTTTATGTGAGGTCACATATTTCTTGATATACTTAGAAGTAGATCATATTCATGTCAAGTGATTTTTGCATTGTATTTGTTTTTTTCTATTTAACAATGTTAAATAAAATGTGATGTGATCGAGCAAAATGAGTCGGAAGTCAGGAATATTGATTTTGAGATATAACCAAACAACGGATGAACAATTTTGTTTTCTATTGTTTTGAATACCCTTCAATAGCCCATATCTTTGGAATTATGTGTCCATTTGTCAATGGGGTTTCCTGCAAAATGTAGCCTTGCAAATAACCTATTCAATTATGTAAAACACTCAAAACAAGAAATTCTTGACTTCAGACTTATTTCGCGTGATCGCATCACAAATAATGAACTGTCTGATACACTTAGGCCAATTGCAACATTTGAGGGAGTTAGCAGCACAGCACAGATATAGCTGCAATTTTAAGTTGGGTATCACAATTATTCTACAAGTTTTCTCTATACAAACATGTTTTCGGTTTATACTGCAAATTATTCACCAAAGATATAAAGCTTTAAAAAGCTATCTAAACCTTTGGGACACCCTGCCCTGTATTTCATCATATTTTGTTTCTTTTAACAAAATGTCCCTGCTTATTTCTGCTCTAATGAATTGATTTAAATATCAATGATGCTGTATATGGCCTTTGTGGATCAGATCATGTCAAAATAGTGTAATTCTCATATTTTTATTTTGTTAAAGTGTAAGTTTAATATTTATAATGAATAAAGTGGGAACAATCAATGTGTTTGTTTTTGTGTATTGTACAACTTTATTTATTTTCAAAAAAGCATTACAAAAAGAGAGCAAAAATGCATTACAATAACAGCACATACAGTCCTCAAACAAAATTAACTTAGGTAATGATTGATTCTCCAAAACTATAGCTCCAACGTAAAATGATGAAATTGTGAAGGAATATCTTCTCTTTAATTTGAATATTAGCCCTAACCCCGGTTTAGGGTTTTTCACCGGGATCACAATTATGAAACAGAAAACACCAACTAAATTGCTGGGGACCGGCCGGGAATCGATCCGGGGACCTTCCGGACATTGGCCCATCGTCCCAGCCACTAAGCCACAACCCTCGACTACTCGTTCTTGCAGTATGCTGCGCTCACTCTATATAGGCTTGGTTGATTACGTCATTGAAAACCGTCCGCACATTCGCTTAGAGATGGGTTTAGTAAGTAGTAGTATTTTTAGCAGGGGGTGGGGGTGGTGGTGGTTAGGGTTGAGCTATGTGTCCAAAACCAAATTAAAGTACAATTTTCATTTTTCTGTTGCTTTTTCAACACGCTGGATAGAGTATAGAACCAGTGGTATATTACTTACGGAGCAGTGGCGACACCAGCATCAAATGGTGGGGTGTTTTTTTGGGGGGGGGGGGGTGCAAGAAAAAATAGGGGGAAAATGTGCACAAAGCGCACACAAATCTTGGCTTTTATTGTAAAAATGGACTGAAATTAGCTTAATTTGTTCCGAATCAGACATTTCAGACCAATTTTAAGCTAATTGTAGTTATCTTGTACAGTTAAACTCAACATTTGCAATTTGTTTGGACAAATGGGATGGGGCTTGAGTTGACGGGGGAAAAGGTTGTGACATGGACAAGGGACTGGTTGGGGCCCCTTGTGTGCTCATATTTTGTATTTATAACCCATCTTCCCATCCCCAAGCTCCACCCCCACACCACCAGACAGGGCCGTACCTCCGGGGGGGGGGGGGGGGGTTCTCACATTGATATGGTATACGTATATGTGTCTACCTTTTGGGGTGCCTTTTCGCAAAAATTGGTATAGCGATGGGGTGGTTTTCATCACAGACCAAAGCGCCCAATTGGCATAAATTGGGTGTATTTTGAGGCACTTTTGGAAAAAGCGCCCAATTTGTGCACAATTGGGTGCTTTTCTTACAAAATTGGTATATTGATGGGTGGGAAATTAGCCAAAAAATAGGTATAGGGAAAGTCACATTTTCGAAGTCTGGTAGGCACATCCACGTACGATTTTGGCGAAAGTACCCCCGGGCCGTACCTGTACCGCGACATGTGTTGGGGAGGGAAAAGTCGTCTCTTTTGAACTGATGGTTTGTATTAAGAGAGAGGGGCATAATTTTGTTGGAAAAGTTGCCATGAATGCGTGTATAGCGCGCGCATTTGTTAGTATTTTTTTACAAAGTGCTAGAAGTACAGGGCAAGTCAAAATATTCAGGTCCCGTTTTTAAAAAAAATCAGGAAAAATAGTTCTTGTGAAAAATTGGTCAATTTGTTCATTGATTTAATACAAGAGTAGAAACCAGGGACGTAACTAGAGCCTAGAGGGGGGGGGGGGGGGGGGGGGGGGGGGGGGGGGGGGGGGGGATTCTCCCTGCCGGAAAGCTTTCCCCATATGAAATGACAAACTCTATACAAAAAATAATAGTCTGTTATGCCACCCTGATCACATGCCTCATGCACCCCAAAAAAAGACCCTAGTTACGCTACTGATAGAAACACTTATTCATACTTAGCGTAGATTTTGAGACAATACGTGGAGTAATTTGAGTTGGTGGCCAGATTAGTCCTGTAGTGTTATGGTTACTAGTCTGTGTGTAACACTGTGTAATGCCCGAAGTTCCCCCTGTTGTAGAATACAATATAGGGTCCATAATGTACAATACAAAGGGTCGGTGGCATAGATTGATAGATTCGATAATTGCTAGATGTACCCTAATATATGTAAAATGGAATCACACCGTTCAAGATACTTTTTACAATTTCATCATGTATTGTTTGATCATGTAGTTTCCTATTTAAAGTCATCTACGTTTCCGACTCCCCCTGCCTACAGACCTGCTACTTGTAATTTACCCCCTCTATTGACGAAATAAGGATGTGTATGACGAGTTGTATTTAGCATCCAAATCCCGAATCCCGAATGCGAATCCCGAATTTTCACCTAACGGGCCTTCACAATTTACTGAGGATAGCCTAGATTCTCGATTGTGCACGTCCTGCGGTAGTACTTTTCAGGTAAATTTTTACATAAAAGAGTCGTTATTCAATACTTCATTTCTTTCAAATGGTGTTTGAGCCAAAAGTGGCAAAGCCTTGAAAGCAGGCGCAAAATTACCAGGCTTACTACACTCGTGCACAAAATTACACACGGCCTGGTGGACTTAAACTGGCAAAACCACCTATCAAGCCTAACTCAAAAAGACCCATGACTTATCCTACCAACATGACCAAAGACTTCTGACCAAGACCACGACCTATTCCAACACATTCTTCCCCTGGACGACCACTCATTGGAACAATCTCCCTCATACAATTCTGGACACTACCAACCATAAAACCCCTTCAAAACTAGTACAACAAATCATACTTAGTGATATTTGTCATCAGTTGGTATTATTCATCATAGGGTATTTTGCATGTTTCACTATCTGTCCCATGCATCCTAAGTATGACTCCTTCTAAATATGATTTTTGTGGTAATTTCTGTATCGCTTACCAGAGCTCAAAAACACACTTCATCATATCATCATCATCATCTTCCTATACTGTGCAGAAACCTCTGTAAAAGAGTATACTCGCACATGTGTTGAGGTGCATTCAGGTTTGGAGTAGACATAAAACTCCACAGGTATAAAAATAGTATATATACAAGTTAAAAAATATTGTTGTGGGGCGATGACTAGGTGAAAGACTGGACGTCGCAGACCCGGGTCTTGAAGACGTCTAGTGATGGAGAGTCCACGACTTTTTGGGGTAGTAGATTCCACAGACGGATGGTGTCAGGAAAATACGAGCCTTTCATCAAGTTGGTGCGGGTGGTAGGAATGGTGAATTTCTTGTTCTTTGTGCTTGTTCTTATCTACTCTTTCTCATCTATCTTGCCATTCGTTTAACATTTTGTACAAATGCACTATTCCCTTGAAATTTAAGGTGAAATTCTAAGCCCATTCACTTAACGGCACTAGCGATGTTTATCGAAATCGGCGCCATGTTTAATTAATAAATAGACTCGTTTTAATACATTCGTAAGTTCGTGAGTGATGTGCGTAGCGTATATAGACGTTTGTTACTTTGCGATGGGGACGAGACTAAATCTGGACCGCGTTGCCTACTGGGAAAACTGGGATATTCACGAAATGTCTAAACAAAATTCTGCCATTGCGTTTACACGTCGGAGAATTATGATTAAATATGGAATAATTTAGCATTTTCATGTTTTAAAAAGTGGCTGGAAAGAAAGATGAGGACTTTATGAAGGTGCGTAGATAGTATGAAAATCAACGAGAATGCATTTTTGCTGTAATTCCCCCACCAATCATTCGAGAGCCACACCATTCACTTTGTACAGCAAATCAAATTGACAGTTTCTAGCAATACAATTTCTCCATACGTTGGTAGGGAAGAACCCCCCCCCCCCCACCACCAACGTATGGGTTTCCTGTACTACCTTCAAAACTATGATCCGGAACCACTTCAACGAGCACACAGCACCAACAAATGGAAACAGTCTACCCAGCCACAACAATCATTTAGGTCATGTCATCAATACAACTCTAGTAGCGTGATGCGGATATTCCGTTTTGCTGGAGTAACCAATCCAGATCCAGATCCAGTGTTATTAAAAGTCTATTTTTACTCTATTCCCTGTCGCTGTGTGACTATATTAAATTCACATGGTCACACCTGGGTTACAATTTCGTAAATTTTGCCCTTTGCTAATATAAATTCAAATTGTCCAGGAAATTAACAATAATTTTACATTTTGTGAAATGTGTGAAATTGCAAATAAGCCTTAAAGGTATATTATGTGATCTTTCCAGCGAACGCCCTCAACATCGAAAAAAAAATTGAAAGCAGATTTTCTTGCAGATTTACATTTCTGATCATATAAATCATACATACATTCCAAGTTACAGGGCGATACGATTCTTAATTACTTCAAAATCATGGTTTTAGAGTAAAAATAAACTGTCGTGATAACACGACAGTTTATATTTTCACTCTAAATTCACTCTAAAACCATGATTTTGAGGTAATTAGGAATCGTATCGCTCTGTAACTTGGAATGTATGTACGATTTATGATCAGAAATGTAAATCTGCAATAAAATCTACTTTCTAAAAAAAATCATGAATAGAGGGCGCTCTCTGAAAAAGATCACATAATATACCTTTAATAAGGCACTCAACTTTTTTTGGGTAGGGGTGTGCCGCCCAGGGTCTCAAAAAGGGGGCTACAGAACTGAATGAGTGGATTTTGTGACGAAAAATAGGAACTGATTTTTTCAAACAAGCACAAATGTAGGTCTTGAGCCTAATAGTTCAATTTTGTTTGATAAGCAAGAACGTGAATTTTCAATTTTTTGTTGTTTTAGAATGCAAAATTTTCGAAGAATTGAGGCTTTGGAATGCAAAATTTCGCGATTTTTGAATTTTAAATAAAATTGGGGTCTTAAGAACTGATGAAGGCTCAAAAGGGGGTCATAAAAACTAGCAGCAGAGGGTGAAAAAGGGGGTCTTCAGCGCGGCACATACCTATACCCTTTTCCAATGTCAGTGCCCCCCCCTGCCCCCGGATACCCTTAGAACGGTGATCTTTTTTCAAATTTCACACATTTACCCCTCCCTCCCCACCCCCTTTCCATCCCCTCCCCCCTGATTTATGCCTATGTTAATTTCATGTTTATACAGTAAATTTAATTGACAAAATGATCGCATAATACGCCTTTAATCCATATGATTTTGTTTTACACCCAGAAATCGAGCAGCAATGATAGACCTGAGCGTTGCCGTTACTCTCGTCTTATCATGTCTTGTGACATTAATAATAGGACTTGCCTATTGGCTGCGTCTCTTGCCATGTGGACGACTAGATCCATACACCAAAGCCATAGTAGTCACAGGTTGTGATACAGGATTCGGACTGGCCATCGCCAAGCATCTAGATTTCCTTGGTTGCCATGTGTATGCTGGATGTTTGGATGCTGAGGGTGAAGGAGCGATGAAGCTGCGTGAGGAGGCATCTGAGAGGCTTGTTGTATTACAGATGGATGTCACTAAAGACGAAGAGGTTACTGCTGCTATGGAAGTTGTGAAGGAAAACTTACCTGATCCAGAAAATGGTAATAACCCAGAGATTGGGGACGAAGGGAGGGTGGGAAGGATATGGGGTGAGGGAGGGGGCACATATCCTGATTGAGGTTGGTGTGGTCAACCCATAAAACTGAAAATAAAGAGCAAACTTATCCAAAATATTGACATTGAGTCATAGGAGGTTAAAGGAAACTTAAACTGAAAGTTAGTCTTTAGGATTGACCCACAGTTTTTTAAAATTATGATGTGATCGTGGTTACGCTAGGCAATCACTACTGTTTGAAATGAAAACCTAGAATATACTATCATGCTGCTCAGCCTGCTTTATATACAAATGTACATGTATCAAAGTTGAAATTAATTTGTAAGCTTAATAGCTCAGTATTCCATTTTGTTATATTTCTGAAAAAATATTGAATCAGGATCAATACTTCACCACACCCCTGGCCTTTGACGTCAAACAAATTGAGTTTGAATATGTTTCTAAGATTTAAAAAAAAGCTTTCCTACATGTAGAATTTTGCTCAGAACTGGAAGAATAAATCCCAATGTTGAGGCAATTTACGAGAAAATCACTTTGGAGATAAAAAATCTAGGCAGACCTTTATACAAGGCCCCCCAAATTTTTTTGAAAGAAGCACACAACAAAAAAGAAAGATAAAAACGTGTTTTTGAGTAGTATCTGCTTGTTTAAAAATCATAAAAAAAATCAAAAAAAAAATCAAAAAAAAAATCAAAAAAAAAATCATCTTTAAAACGGGTTTTTGTGTAGTATCTCCCTGTAATTTTTTTGTTGTTTGCCTAATGCCTGTACACGGTGTCCCTAAAAGAATGGTGCATGGGTTCCACGTCGTTGCCCTCCTTTGATGCCTCAATATATGGCTGTAATCTTTATATAATCTGAATGATTATTTAGTTAGCTTTCGAATGCCGTTTATTTTATTGTAATTGCTCTTCCCAAACCAAAGATATTTCGTGATCAATCACGGGTACTAAAAAAACGAGTTGTGTCTTTTTTTAGGAAAAAAGATGATTGTGGAAAAAGTCATTTTGCTCATTGAATACTGATTATTTACTGAACAATGTTGATGTGAGCTTCATGAGGACTAAATTACCTTTTTAATGCTGTTTGTTTGGTCTCATTTGCCTTATCAGAAAATATTCTTGATTAAGTTTACCCCAAAAAACCGTAAAGTGTGTGCTTTTGTATGAAGAAATGCTTCAAAGCATTACACATAACAGCAGTTTTACACATGGATGATTTCTTTCAAGAAACTGGCACAACTTTGTCCTTGTTTTCTCGTGTTCAACCAAGCATATCTTTGGATAGACTCAAGCAAATTTGACAAAACAAATAGCATAATATGAAAGGTTCTTAGTCATCTTGAAGCTCATGAACATCAAATCCAAATACGAAATGTTTAATGATGAAAACATATCTGAAAACATATCTGCCAACACAATAAAATAATCGGCATTTGAAAGCCAACTAAATTATCTTTTAGATTATATAACGATTACAGTCAAATACAGAGTAACCAATGAGGGCAATGCTGTGGAACATGTGCACCCTTTTTATAGGGACACCCTGTATAGTCTTCCAAATTGGTTTCCAGGTCATTTTCAGCAGGTAGACCTGCACTTGGAATATGATCAAATTGAATAAATACACTTCATGTGGGCCTGCAAGGATAAGCAATGATCTTTAAACTTATTTCTTGAATTTTGAAATCTTAGGACATTTGTCTGGAGTTATGTCAAATGAAAATTTCCTAAGATTTCAAAAAAGTGTTCCCCTTTTCACAAAACTTTGGGTGAAATTAGCTGAATGTTTGCATTTATTTGTGTATTGAAAGCAAAATAGTACCTTTATTGTATATCTCCAGAGGAAGATGGAGAAATATGTTGATACCCTAAGCATATTATTTAGTAATTGGTATTCCACGCCCCCCCCCCCATGTGCCTTAGCTAGGTTTTTCATTTTCATATGGGGGGTGGGGGGGGGGGGGGGGGGGAGCAAAAATAAAAGTGAACCAACAAGGACTTCCAGGCTGTCAAATCGCTGCCGAGTAAGACATTTGAGGAGGGGGGGGGGGGGGGGGGGTGGGGGTGGCGACATGCAGTTCCCCCAAACCAACGCGAAAATATGAGCTCGATAACCAACAGTGCCAATCTCAACCGACAAGACTCTTTTTTGGGGGGATTGCCCCTGTGCCCCCCTCGGCCCCTCCTCTGGCTATGCCACAGATCCCCCTCTCCGGATGTACCGATTGTCACCCTATTATTTATGTCCTTTGTCTTTTGCATAATTTAACTTTAAATAGGGTTATGGGCAGTAGTGAACAATGCTGGTTTGGCTAACTTTGGTTTAGTGGAATGGTGTACTATGGAAGATTATCAGAAGGTAACAGATGTCAATGTGTTTGGAGGTATCAGAGTCATCAAAACATTCCTGCCATTGATCAGGAAAGCTAAAGGTCAGTCGTATAGGGTGAATCATAAAACACCAAATTCCATAAAAATGGAAAACAAATTACAACAAAATTGCTGGCCCGATTTTCAACTTGATGTTTTCTATTTTACATGAAAGGTCATCGTTAAAATTGTTGCATTCCAAAGTTTAAGTTGCATAACCATGATAACTCCAATGGTTCTTATTTTAGAAGCACAAGCATTTTGAGCAGTAGACAAACTGACAGATGGTTAAATTACATTTGGCAGTAATTCACCACATTTTAGCCTATGATTTCTAAATGGAACATTTCTGGCCGCCAAGATTTTACAGACATAATGAGAACAATATGGGGATTCTTCTGATATAAAAATATCTTGATGTGAAAAAAAAATCATAGCCGAAATAAAAGTGATCGACGGAACATTCACCTTTAATTTTGATATCATAAGACCCGAATAAACCTGAATAGTCCAGTCAATCTAATGAATGACCCACCACAAATTGCAACACAAGGTTTTTCTTCAGTTTCATTATTAGAAAGGTCTCTGGAACAACATATTCAAAATCTAATAAAATCTAAGCAGGCGAAAGTCATTTTTCCCGTAAATCCAAGATGGCCGCCAAAAAACACTATTTTTTGACAATATCTTGACTTCTCATTATTATTATACAAATATTTTAACTGCAAAAGTACGGTTTTTGATATCAATGAATCCATTAAAACACATTTTAATATATATGGCCTGTAACTTACTTTATTAAAACACCTAAATCCAAGATGGCCGCCAAAAATGGTAAAAAATCCATATATTGGCATATATAAACCAACATGTATGATCAGAGTATAGTTTTAACAATAGGATGTATGGATTAGACCACTAGAAACTTATATCTAGTCATTTTGCTTTGTTGACATACTTTAAAACCAAAATGGCCACCAAATTAATGGCCAAAAATGATAAAAAGTGGTCAAAATTCCATACAATAGCATCATATCAACCGATGTGTATGATAAAAATATAGTTTTAACGATGGGATGTATGTGTTGGACCACTAGTAACTCATATCCAGTATTTTTGCTCCGTTAAAATAGTTCAAAATCCAAAATGGCTGCTAAATTGGCCCTCAAAATGATTCCCGAAGTGACTGCAAAAATTGTCAAATTCCATAAAATGGAATAATATCAACATAAATGTATGACGAAAATATAGTTTTAATGATGGGATGTATGTATTAGACCACTAGTAACTCATATCTAGTATTTGTGCTTTGTTAACATACTTAGACATCCAAAATGGGTCCCAAAACAAATTGTTGACTGAACAAATTGTTGGAATTCCATAAAATGGGATAATAATTATCAATCAAAATGTATGATGAAAGTATAGTTTTAACATTGGGGTGTATGTATTGGACCACTAGTAACTCATATCCAGTATATTTGCATTGTAATACCATACTTTAAAACCTAGATGGCCACCAAAATGGCCACTGTAAATGTAAAAAATAGTCTACATGAGTGTATGATAATCCAAAATAGATATTGTAAGAGTGTATATTACATCAAATTCACCAATTAGCATTATTCTAAACTGCTAAGCTATTGCTTTTAGATATAAGGCCCACCTCTGTGACAGTTTTGATTCATTATCACTTTCCAAAATGGCTGCCAGACTGGATAAGTTGATGTTAAATGACCTAAAACAATTGTTTTGTATTGTAAATGACCATACTACATGTATGTAATACCAATACCCCCATATATAATGGGACAGCATTCACTATATCTATGATTGATAAAGCCTAGGGCTGTTACAGTAGATCTATATAGTTTTGAATGGCCACCTGTGGTAATTATAGTTTTTAATATTTTAAAATATCCAAGATGGCTGCATAAGGTAAAAATAACTGAAAAACAGTATTAGTTTATTGTTAGTGTTACATTAGATATGACCAAATTATCTACAGCTTTTAATCCATCCGGTAAACGTATTTGTATATGTGACAAGGTATAATTAAATGGTATATACTCCATTTTGACAATGTGATGTTATTAAGATGGGCATCATAATGACCATTTCATTAAAATTACCCCTAATGGTCAATAAAATTACCTCCAAATGGTCAAAATAATTACCACAGGTGACCACCAATTCATCAAAATATGGAGTCACCATTCAATTATACCTTGTCACATACAGATATTTACTGGGTGGATTAAAATCAATAGATTATCTTTTGTTCATATCTAATCTAACAATAAAACTAATACTGTTTTTCAGTTATTTTAACCTTTTGCAGCCATCTTGGATATTCTAAAATACTCAAACTAGATCAACAGCACCTAGGCTTCATCATAGACATAATTGAATGCTGTCTTATTATATTTGGGGGGGGGGGGTATTGGTATGGTCATTTACAATACAAAACAATTGTTTTACGTCATTTAACATCAACTTAAACCACTCTCTGGAAGCCATTTTGGAAAGTGATCCTGAATCAAATTTGTCACAGAGATGGGCCTTAAAAGCAATAGCTAAGCAGTTTCAAACATAGTATTTGGTGAATGTGTTGTAATATACACTCTTCAAATATCTATTGTGAATTATCATACACTCATGTAGATAATTTTAACATTTACAACAGCCATTTTGGTGGCCATCTTGGATTTAAAGTATATTATTACAATGCAAATATACTGGATATGAGTTACTAGTGGTCTAATACATACATCCCAATGTTAAAACTATACTTTCATCATACATTTTGGTTGATATTATTCCATTTTATGGAATTTCAACAAATTGTTCAGTCATTTTGGACCCATTTTGGGGGCCATTTTGGACCCATTTTTGATTCCTAAGTATGTTAACAAAGCACAAATACTAGATATAAGTTACTAGGGGTCTAATACATATATCCCAGTATTAAAACTATAATATCATCTACATTTAGGTTGATAATATCTCATTTTATGGAATTTGCCATTTTTTGCAGCCACTTTGGGAATCATTTTGGGGGCCATTTTGGCTTTTGAACTATGTTTACAGAGCACAAATACTGAATATGAGTTACTTGTGGTCTAACACATACATACCATCGTTAAAATTATGTTTTTATTATACATTTCGGTTGATATTATGCTATTTTATGGAATTTTGACCACTTTTGACAATTTTTGGCCATTAATTTGGCGGCCATTTTGGTTTTAAAGTATGTTAACAAAGCAAAAATACTATATATGAATTTGTAGCGGTCTGACCCATACATCCCATTGTTAAAACTATACTCTGATCATATATGTTGGTTTATTATGCCAATATATGGAGTTTTTACCATTTTTGGCGGCCATTTTGGCGGCCATCTTGGATTTAGGTGTGTTAACAAAGCAAGTTACAGGCCAATTATATTGAAATGAGTTTCAATGGATTCATTGATATCAAAAACCATACTTTTGCAGTTAAAATATTTGTAAATTAATAATAAGAAGTCAAGATATTGTCAAAAATAGGGTTTTTTGGCGGCCATCTTGGATTTACGGAAAAAATGACTTTCGCCTGCTTAGATTTTATTAGATTTTTAATATGTTGTTCCAGAGACCTTTCTGATGAAGAAACTGAAGAAAAACCTTGTGTTGCAATTTGTGGTGGGTCATGCTATCATTTGCGATAGATTGACTGGACTAGAAAAGGTTTGTCTCAGAAACCCACACGCATAGGTATGTGAAATAAGCTTTGACGTGTAGATCTATGTGGTGATGCTTTTGTTATGTTCTCTGTGAAAAGCTTAAATCAACATGAAAATGATATGCACACATTTGGAAACCAGCAAATTCATTGCAAATTTAACATTTCTGAGACAACCTTTTTTTTGTAGTGGGCCTAACTGATAGAGAGATAACTTGTTACTCTACTATAATTTAGTTTATATTTTTTTCCTTAGGTCGCATCGTGAACACCATCAGTATCCTTGGGCGTAAGGCCACTCCCAGTCGTTCTTGCTATGTGTCCTCCAAACATGCAATGGAAGGTTTCACCCAATGTCTACGTCTTGAGATGCGTCAATGGGGCGTCCATGTCAGCATAATCGAACCAGGAAACTTTATAGCTGCCACAGGGATATTTAATAAAGAAAAGGTAGAAGCTATAGCGTCTAGATTGTGGGAAAATATGTCAGCGACTGTCCGTAAGGATTATGGAAAACAGTATTTTGAGAGTTCTGTCGCTAAGGTAGCGGGTTATGTTAACGAGGGCTGTCAAACTAAAACACCTGTTATTGAGTGTGTTGTTAAGGCTTTGTTAGATACAAGGCCTAGAATTAGATATTCCCCAAAATCATTTGATGAACATGTTATGTCTTTTGTTATGACACATTTTCCAAATGAAATTAGTGATTACATTTATAATTAGGTATTCCGGTATTTGGCTTAGGTCATTAAAAAGATCATTTTTGATTTAAAATCTAGTGTTCCAAACTTAATTATTATGTTTTCATTTTGAAAAATTGAGTAATCATGTAGGCTAAGGTCTTTAAGAAAGATTATCTTGATTTAAAATTGATTCTACCCAGGATATTTATGTACATTGTATTTACGCCTAGGTGCTATTATTCCATATTACTAAAAACCTATGGACCATGTCACCTCTTGTTGATCAACAATGTTAAGTGCCCGGTTCAATTCCATGCATGGGAGAACATGCATCAACTGTTGCATTGATTGCTGTTGTTTCAGATGACTGGTTTGGTTTAGTGTATGGTTTATAATGGACACTACCCCTTCGCATGGTGCGCATACCGACAGGCAAGCTTTTGTATTGGCAGGCAATTCGCGCGCACCGGCAGGCAAGCTTTTGCTTGCTTGGCTGTTGTGACGTTACAGGTGACACCGTCTATAGCTCATATTTAGGCCGTACCAGGCCCCTCTCTCTCCAAAATCCCCAAATTCCCCAAAAAGGTAAAAACCCTGCTGTTTGCGAGTACGAGTGTAGCGAGCAAAATAAAATTGGTTTTTGAAACTTTTTTAAAGCCAAATTCATCCCTGGTAAAAAGGTCCACATTTGGGGAAAAAGGTCAATTGTTGACAAATGTTACACCCAGAAAGAATCCTGGTTATGGGCCTACTCACATCACAATCTATGCTATGTACAGTAAGTCCCAAAAAAATTGTTGTGATATGTATGTATACATGGGGCTATTATGCCATTTGTTGATTCAAATTTTATAGCTCATATCATATATATATATATATTGATGTGCCATGTAATACTGAATCCAAGTGGTTGTTTAAGATAAAAAAGAAAATAGTAATTCCAATCTCTTGATATGTACATGTATACATGTTGATGCTATGTACAATTATCAATTTTAAACTTAAAAGATTCTTTTTACCAATTATGTTATGATAGAAATACCCAAAGTTTAAATTTAATATGTGTAACCATGATAACAAATATCGAATTTGAAAGAAAGCAGATGTAATATGAACCGTATAACAACTCCTAATATTATTTACTCAACAAGCTTAATTTGAAATCAATGTACAGTGAAGTACAAAAATAAAAATATGTTATAAGAAGTGCAGTGTATTTTGTGATTGATTTGAAATAGAGAGCACCACACGCGGCGGCTAATATATTCAGCATCCAAGTGTTACATATAATTCAATTTTACTGTCAACTGGATCACGCTTATGAGTAATGAACCCATGATCGCCACATAAACATGATAAAGTCTATGGCGTGAACCATCGCACCGAAAGGTGCATGATTCAGTAGTTACCAGGGGTTTGAATAATCACTTTGATCATTATCAAAATGCAAAATGTGTTTGGTGCTATCTTCAGAAGATAGCAAACGCCATATCAGTCATATCAAAATGCGAAATGTGTTTGGAATCAGAGGACAGCAACCGCGTTTCAACCATATCTAAAAGCTAAATGTGTTTGGTGCTATCTTCAGTAGATAGCAACCACCGCATGAGTCATATCTAAATGAAAATATGTGTTTGGTGCAACTTCCCACCGTATCATCTAAATTTCAAAATATGTTTGTTGCTATCTTCAGTAGATAGCAACCACCGTATGAGTCATATCTAAATGAAAATATGTGTTTGGTGCCACTTCCACCGTATCATCTAAATTTCAAAATGTGTTTGTTGCTATCTTCAGTAGATAGCAACCACTGTATGAGTCATATCTAAATGAAAATATGTGTTTGATGCAATCAGTTCCCGCCGTATCAGTCTCATCTAAATTTCAAAATGTGTTTGGTGCTATCTTCAGTAGATAGCAACCACTGTATAAGTCTAAATGAAAATATGTGTTTGATGCAATCAGTTCTCGCCGTATCAGTCTCAGGCGACACGGTCACAAATAATCGCACAGTCAAAATCGCACAGTCAAATAATCAGCACAGTCAATAACCCCCTACCAACAATTTTATTTTTACAGTAATGTTACCCTCATAATCGCAAATGTACCAACAGAAACTTGTTTGAAGCTATCTTCAGTATAATAGTGACCGCCGAAAAGACATACGTAAAAAGGAAAATGTGGTGCTACAATAAAGGAAAATGATAGTTGGCACACTTGATGGAGCGTATTACAATTTTCTCTGTGCTCGCAATTGAGATCAGACTTGCGACATAGCACTGTTTAATTGAAAGCAGAAGTCCCTCCCCCTTTGTTATATCCTTCCACACCCCCAATCAATCAATGTTGGGTGAACTGCCAAAGCTTCTGATAACATGACTCGGATCAACATTGCCTCGGGGCGGTTTTTCTGTAATTAGGACGAAGTGTGCCAACCTTTTACCCTTAATTGTAGCTAGTTCTTTTCTGTAGATAGCAACCGTCGAAAAGACATACTTAAAAAATATGTTTGGTGCCATCGTCCCGTCGTATTAGTCGCATCTAAATGCAAAATGTGTTTAGTGGTGAAATATCTTCTGTAGATGCACTCTAAGGAAAAAGGTGCTTCAGGGGTTCCGTATATGGAACCCTTTATAGAACCTTTAAAGGTT
Organism: Ophiura sarsii; assembly: GCA_035610835.1. Classification (NCBI taxonomy): domain Eukaryota; kingdom Metazoa; phylum Echinodermata; class Ophiuroidea; order Amphilepidida; family Ophiuridae; genus Ophiura; species Ophiura sarsii. Next base: position 39,585,356 of record CM069446.1, read on the forward strand.
CCAAAAATAACCTTTAAAGGTTCCAAAAGAACGAAAATGCGTCTTTAGAACCTTTAAAGGTTCTCTACAGAAGTTTTTTTGGTTCTTTAAATTAAAAGAACCTTTAAACCGGAGGGTTCCATACGGGACAGCCAAGAACCCATGAAGCACCCTTTTTTCTAAGAGTAGCACCAAACACATTGTGCATTTTGATATGACTGATACGACGGTTGCTATCTACTGAAGATAGCACCAAATACATTTTGCATTTAGATATGACTGATAAGGCGGGAATGCTTCAAACACATTTTTCATTTATAGATGACTTTTCGGCAGTTGCTATCTACAGAAGCTAGCACCAAATACATTTTACTTTATGACTTTTCGGCGGTCCGGCGCTACATATCTACAGAAGATAGCACCATCAAACCACTTTTACACTTAGATATGACTGATACGGCGGAAAGAAAGCACCAAACACATTTTTCATTTATACGTGTAGGCCTACGTAATGATCAGTGACTTTTAAATGAAGGGACGACTAAAGCCGGTATTTTCTGTGGAAACATTAGCTATGTTCACACTGTCGTTACTCGCCGGCGTAAGTTATGCTGAGAAAAATGAAAATTCCTCGAATGTTCGTTACTTTTTTACATTTTTAGGACAGATATGCGCGCGAAAATTTGTCATCTGTGTACTTTTGACCATCATAATTCCATGATTCCTTTGGTCAAATAAACCGACAGCGCCAATCTCAACTGACACTGACGTCAACATGTAGTTTTTGTTTTTGTGCTAGCTATCACGATAGCTAGCTCTTATAGCCTGAATTCAAAATCAATATTCCAAGTACGCGTTATTTATAATGACTTCGAGTCACTTGGTTCAGGAAACCGTGACCAAATCGGTATAATTATCGAACGGGTCCAGCCAAATGACACTCTCATACGGGTATATTGGTTGATCGAGAAGTGTGACGCTTGGATGCTATTGTGTATTGCATCAGGGTCACTTACAAGCGCCGCCGAATCCATCTGTGTCCATAGCTTTGATTGGACGAGAGATGTGTTCAGTTGTTATAGCGCCCGGGGTAAAATTTTGAGATGTTGTCCGCAGTTGTTTGCCTAGCCTGTGTAAAGTATATTTACTCCGATAGGTAAACAAAGCGATAAATATCCACTAGCTTGTGGCAATGTAAGTATTTCTAAAGAAATGGAGGGGGGAAGCAAAAGGACTGAGAATTGAAGGCAAATATAGAATAGATTAACGCTGTCCATGCGCGCGGTTATGCACACGCAAAATACAATTCACAACATGTTTCACAAACGTATTTAATTTATTGGCTTTCATCATCATATATTTCGAATCACCATGAGAAATTATAACATAAGTACAAGCACGTC